>APFE031350151.1:431609-478309 GCA_000404065.3 Pinus taeda
ACATTAAAACTCATGCAGATATCAAATTTCTTTTTAAACAACTATTTATAGCTCCATTATTTTCATGACTCTCTTCTCAAGATACTGATCTCATTGCCCTGATGATAGACTCACCTAAATAGTATGAAACTTTAGTTTCATAAAAGTTCACAGATCTTCCACTATCATACAATATCTCTAGCTGATGATAGCATTTCCTCAAGACCGACTGTCAGATGTTAATTATAGCTCGTCCAGCGATGACATTTGGGTGAAACTGGCTATCCGAAGTTCAATTATATCGTGCCCCAGCGTGGACGTCATGAAGGGGCCTGGAAGCCTCGTAGACACCGCACTGTGTTAGCCTCGAAGCAGCGTGGTACAAGGGTTGTAGCAGCGTCGCAGCCTCGTAGGAGAGTCGTAGCCTCTGCAGCGTGGTAACATGGTAGACAATGCAGCGGGGTAAACACTCCAATATTATCGGCGTCATTTATCAAGCGGAGGAATTGGCGGGACGAATAAAAGTGGCTGGAAAGTGATCAAAATAGTTTTAAGAAATCTGGCCAAAATAATTTTAAGAAATTTTGCCTTAGCAGTGTTTAATAATGTTTTTTTGGTAGAAATAGATTTAGTACTATAAAATAATTTTTAAGTTTCAAAAATCTTGAAATTTGAAAATTATAACCTAATTTAATTTGAATTTACAAAAAATTTTCCCAAATTTTATAAAAACTTCACCAATTTCCATAATTTTTCGGGCAAAAAAAATTAACCTAGTTAGACATACTAACGGGTGCCCTTAAGAAATAGGTAAGATATTTCTAACGGGTGCCCTTAGGAAATAGGTAAGTTAATTTAAGATTGAGAATTTGTAGTTCTATGATAGGAATGGAGCTCAAGTGACACTCATAGTTTATAATGTGAGTACAAGAACAAAGGTAAGAAATTGAATCATAGTTTATAGTTTATAATGTGAGTACAAGAACAATGTCACTGCAAGAACAAAGGTAAGAAATTGAATCATAACTTATGATGTGAGTACAAGAACGAAGATAGGAAATTGAAGAATTGTTTGGAAATTTTTAATTTTATCGGTTGAATTCTGAATTGTGTATAAGATAAGAAATATTTTTACATTATTAAATTTATATCATATATATATTTTTTATTTTTTAACTACTGAATATTTTGGATGGCTTATTTCAAAATATAGGTATAATAACTATTTAGAGGATGGCATAAAATTAAATGGTTGATAAATATATAGTCATCAAAAAGAAAGTATTTATGTGCTATTGAATTTATGAATCATCATCACATAAGTTTTGAAATGGAAAAATTGTTTAGAAGCTATTATCTATTTATATGAAATAAATATTCTTTGCCATTCATACATCTTTATTTTTTAGAAAGGTAAAAATTATGAAAGTCATATTTCGAAATAGACTAACCTATCAACTATTCATATAACTAGCACAATCACTTTGCTAATGCAATTGATATATGTTTTATATGTTGATCGCCATCGATTGACATATAAAAGGAGGAAAGTGTCACCAATTAGCATATATTAACCACATTAGTAAATGTGGTTGTGCTAGTTGATAGCCAACGTGTGTGGGGCGGAATCATTGACCATGGCTTACAAAGATTGATGAGGTTGATCATGGCTGAATAGGTTGATCGATATTGAAGAGGATTGAAGGGGTTGATCATGGTTGATGAAGTTGACCAACATTGGAGATGGTTGAACAAGGTTGACCATGGTCACCCATTAATATATCAAATGTATTATTGTTACATCAATCTAATAATGTTACATTAAAGTTGACATTGTTACACTATTACATTAATATTGACTATCATTGACCATTATCAACCATGGTTGCCAAGAGTTCATGTTACATTAATATTAATGTTAATGTTAAATTAACTTTACAATATTAGTTGCATTAATGGCTGAAGTGTGTTGGTGGGGTTGTGTATGGTTCACATGGTTGACCATGGTTGAAGAGGGTTGACCATTATTGGTTAAGATGGACCATGGCTCACCTCAATTAACCATCACTAATGATGATTACAATGGTTAAGCAGGGATTAAGACGAAATATTAAGGTTGAATTTGGTTTACTGTTGTTGTCAATGGTTGACCATTTTGACATGATTATAGTAATTAACATTAATGTTGACCATGGCTAACCATGGTCAACCATGGAATCTTACGTTAATGTTAATGCTAATGTCATATTAATGCTACAAAAATGGTTACATGAATGGTTGAAGAGGGTTAACAGGGTTAACCGTAGTTGGTGAGGATGATTATGGTTGAAGAGGATTAACCATTATTGGTTAAGGAAGACCACTGTTGACCTCGGTTGAACACGATTAACAATGATTGAAACTAGTTGAACATGATTGATAATGATTACCATGGTTGACCTCCGCTAACCATGATTGACAATTATTGCCATGATTGTTCTAAGTTGAACATGATTAACAATGATTACCATAGTTGACCAAGGATTAAGTGGAAGAATATGGTTCAAAATGGTTGACAAGGTTGACTGAGGATGTAGAGTGTTTACCATGTATTAACATTGTTGAATAAATTTGACCATGGTCAACCATAAATATAACAATGTATTATTTTACATTATCTAACAATGTAACATTAATGTTTTCAATTGTTAGATTGTTACATTAATGTTGACCATGGTTGAAGAGGGTTAACCATCGTTAATTGAGGCTTGATAGAGGTATAATGGTCACCCCCATTAACTCATAGTTGATTGAGGTTGGCCATGGCCGACTAGGGTAACATGGTATTGACCTTAGTTGACCATGATTGATAATGATTACAGTGCTTAATCACGAATTCAGATGAAAGATTATGGTTGACTTTGGTTTACTTGATCATTGTTACATCGGTACAGTGACGTAAGATTAACATTGATAATGGCTACCATGGTCAACCATGCAATCTTACATTAATCCTAATACTAATGTTATATTAGTGCTACAAAATTGTTAAATTAATGGTTGAAGAGGGTTAATGGGGTTATTTTTCTAGAGTATTGTCCTACTAAACAACAAGCTATTCATTTCTTCACCAAATCCACTAAGGTGAAGTTTCTCCAACTTTGTAACTTATTAGGAGAGGTGGGAAGTTTTCATCAAATGGGGGTTAGTTAATGACATCTTCCTCCAACTATGATTCTATACCTCTAGCCCTTATTAAAGGGGAATGTTAGAACATGAATGGGTGAAAATGTGAAGGTGGGTTACACTTTTTGCCCTTTTTTGAGAAAAAATATCATTTTTATAAGTTCTTCAAATTTCGGCAAGCCAAAGCAATTTTTCTATTTAGAATTTCATTTTACAATAAAAATGAAACTTGTTAGAATTTTTTATAGCTTTCTATTACTTATTATTTGGAATTTTTTTATTCACATTTGATATGTCAACTTAGCAATTGTTTGACTGTGTGTTCTTTAAAAATCAAGGGATTCATAACATGCCATGTTTTTTAGCACTAATGTTTTCTTTGTTAACTTGGCGTTTTTGAAAAACAAAATGTGTTGCATCAATCTAAACATATGCTACTTCGATATCATTATATTTATGAAACCAATTGATGCACATCATAATTAGTAGAATTTTTTGAATTGAACCAATATGAAAAAACTATAGATTTTGAAGATGTTTGGCTAAGCATCCAATTTCTCAATACATTAGTTATAAATTAAAAATCTAAAAATTACCCATTACAGAAGATGGACCAATGTAATGAACAATAAATTATTCATATTTTTTTATATCGTATTTTGGAAGATACAGATTTTTTATTTCAGTGAATCATAATGACCTTCAGAATTTTTTTGCACACAATATTTTAGAAAATTAATTAAAATTAGCAAATTTCTATGAATTTCCATAAAATTTATATCTACTGAAAGTAGATTCAATTCTACAAATTTTGGTTTTTGCTCCAAAGATAGATTCATCATATTTGATGGAGTTTAAGCATTCAGAAATTGGAAAAACGTGATTGAGCCGAGTTGTTGTAGAGTTGTAGGTTAAAACATTTTGATTGAATTAAAATTACATTTGGTCAAACTTGTGTTTGTCATCAATGAACATTAAAATAAACGGAAAAATAATTCAGCCGAATTATTTTAAAAGTTTGGTTGAATTAATTTTAAATTTTGGCCGAATTAATTTTGAAATTTCGACCGAAAATGTGTCGATATTTTCCGTTGGCTGCAAAAATGAAATGATGCGACCCTTCAAAAAAATGTTTCGCGCGAAACAATATAAATACGTGGAGCCGAAACTTCATTTTTGCACACTTTCCTCATTTGGAGTAAATTTTTAAGGTGAATCTTTTTTTTGGGCTGAACTTTTTGAAGTTTTCTTGGCTGAACTTTTTGGAGGAATTTTTTGGCCTTAATTTTTAAAGTAAGTATTTTAAGCTAAATTTTTTAAGTGCGAATTTTTAGCTTAATTTTTAAAGTAAGTTCTTTCAGCTGAGTTTTTTAAATGAGATTTTTTAGCTTAATTTTTAAAGTAATTCTTTTTGGTTGAATTTTTAAATTGATATTCTTTAGCTTAATTGTAAAAGTAAGTTTTTTGGGCTTAATTTTTAAGTAAGTCTTTTGTGTTGAATTTTTAAAGTGAGTTTTTTTTTTAAAGTAAGCTTTTTTGGCTGAACTTTTAAAGTGCTTTTTTTTTTTTTTTTAAATTAACTCTTTTGTGCTGAAGTTTTAAAGTGAGTTGTTTGGTCTAAATGTAGAAAGTGAATTTTTTTTGTAGGATTTTTTGAAATTGACTTTTTTGGGTTGGATTTTAAAAATTTACATACACGAGAAATCAAAGAAATTGCAAGAGAAAATATGATCAAACAAGAGACATTGAGGCGCGTACAGAATACGGGAGCAACTATTACAAAAGAAAGAAAGAAGAAAGTGCAAATATTGAAAGGGAAAATCAATCTCAACTAGAAGTTGAAGCAGATATGTAAATGTAAATATTATAAACGATATTTAAAATTTAGCTAGTGTATTGTAAAATTAATTTTTATTTGATGAACTAATTTGAAAAATATTTTGCAATGTAAATAGAGAAAGATATTCCTCATAACAATGATGATGAGATTGAAAATGTTGAAAGACGAAGTGAAAAAGATAATGAACCAATGATTGATGATGATGTTGAAAAAAAGATTCACATGAAGAATTTGAATCACCATTAAGTGTGTGTGGTAGTATATATATATATATATATATATATATATATTCATGTTGTATTATTGAAGTTATACATATTTATTAATCTCAATTTCATTTCAAACTCTAATTTTTAATTTTATTATTTAAATGAATATTTATACCCATTTACATTAATTTTCATATGTACAGATGAAATCAATATCGATGATGAGATGTTAGAAAATGTTGACATTGACATATATGGAGATAAGAAAGCTAACTAGATTGTACGATATCGTGTTAAGGTCATTATTGAGAAGTTCTTCAAAGATGAAAGTGTGACATTTAAAACTCAAATTTTGAGATGTCTCTTAACATCAATAAATTAAAAGACGCTACAACTCTAGTGGGTATTCAAAAATCAACGAAAGATAAAAAGGTGAAGGAAAATGTGATTCAAAATATAAATAGTGCTTTAAAATCAATTGGAAGATCTAGAAAGACAAGTAACATAAATGCACTTAGAGAAATCCAAATGGTAGTGGTTTCATCAAGTACTAAAGAAAATAATTTGGTAAAATCTATGGCAAAAATATTAGGGACCTCACGGAAAACATTGCACAAACATAGGAAATTTCGATTACAAATAGATGTAAATGATGAACTTGCTTGTTGGATAATGATTTGTAGGAATCCATACAAAGATAGACTTGGAGAAGGTGTTTAAAAAATAATATATGAATATTGGATGAAAAGTTCACATGTTTCACCAAAGGCAATATATGTGATGTGACAAAGAATATCACAAAATCAGTATGAAGAACATGCAAAACATATCTTGGACACCACTTATATATAGTTGTTCAATAATTTCATAGAAGGGAATCATGGAATTTGTCTCAATCAGTACTTTTGTGCAACAAAAACCATGGTATGTTAAACCTATCACTCTATGTGACACTTGTTGTTGTCGTTATCATGTGGATTTTCAATTATATTATGAAACCTTCCTTAATTTTGGTAAAACATTTTGGAAAAATTCACCTCCTCCTTCCACTATCCATGGTTTCATATCCAAAATTCTGTGTGAAAGGGAAAGTCATGAATTATTTTACCAAAAGAAATGTGTTGGTGGTAAAAAATGTGATCATTGTGGAAATTTGTCTTTATTTCACACAAATATTATATTGATATAAATGATCAATCATCATCTAACCTAAAAGTGAAATGGAAGAGATATGAATATATCCATACATTGATTAGTTCAAATAATAGTACAAGTGCTGAAAGGATTGAATTACAAGAAGAAGAAATTCATGTGATAGAGTCTTTGAAGAAATTTGAGACAGAAATTTATAACTACACCAAGCATTCACATAGAGCTCGATGGCAGGACTTGCAATTCAAAAAATCCTCTAAAATGTTTCCACCAGGGACCATTTTGTTAATAGTTGATTTTGCAAAGAATTACAAATTTGTTGCACAAAATGAAATACAAAGTGAATATTATCATTCTGACCAAGTCTCTATGTGTGTCCATATTCTATATAGACATGCTGAACAAAATATTGATGATATGGAAAACACTAGTGAGAATTGACATGTTATTAAAGAATGTCACTTTTATATCAACGATGATCGTACACATGATACACATTTTGTACAACATGGTTTTGATAAGATTTATGACTCATTGAAAGGTCGTGGAATAAAATTCAATGAACATTGGATATGGTCAAAGGATCTGCAAGTCAATTCAAATATTCAAGATCATTCTTTTAGTTGTGTCATCTTCATAAGAAAATCCACATTAAACCCACATTACATATGTGTTTTATGTTTTTAAAATCAATGTGTATAAGTATCTAGATAATAGTTAAAATATAGAGCTCCAAATATAGATAATAATATCATGTCCATATTGATAAAATTAGTTTCATGTAAATTATGATCTGAATTTACACTTGTTTTATTGTGCAAGAGATGTTTTTTTCTATATTTGCACCCACTAACAACATAGAAAATGTCAAGTATTATTTGATGTGGTGCACTAAACAAAAGATGAATTTATCATAAGACTATGATGATAACAGTTTTATATATGAAAAAGGGTCTATTATACTAAATGGTTATCGTTTCCAAGAAACTAACCAATATGAGAGTAATGTTTACTTTCAAGACTATCAACCCGATGCCATAAGTTGTTAATATAGTCACTTGGTTTGTGCAGCGTGCATAAAGTTTATAGAAGTTAAATAAAAAAAACAATTGAAAGTTAAAAATGGAAAATTTCAAAATTTGACCATGAACGGATCATTGAAGATGGAATTCCATTAGAATTTTTTAATTGAACATCCCAACAATTTTTTAGATACTTGAATTCATGTTGGAGAACTTAGATTCAAGTACATTGTTAGCATTTCTTTTTGTGCAAGCTTAAGTTGTAAATTATTAAGAATGTGATGATGTGAAAGCGATATTAATTGGGTCTTGTATTGAGTTACAAAGTTATATGTATATTGCTTGTTATGTAGACCTGTATTGGGGATTTATTGCTCTGTTAATTTGTGATGTATATTGCGTTGTTACTACTCTATTAATTTGTGATTGTGGTTGGTTGAGTCATTTACTAAGAATTATTTACTAACATTTTAGGAATGATTAAATGCAAAATGTACCAACTAAATGCAAATTTATTTTCATTTCTACATATTCATGAACTGAAATTATATGTAAAACCTTTAAAAGAATCAAACCATGAACATGCATCATCCAAATCGTTGTTTGACATCTACATCAAATTATACTTGATTCATTCAAATGCAAAATGTAGACCACATTTTGTAATTTGCAATTTTAATAGATTCGTTTGAAATAAGCCTTGAAGACAAAACAACTTTAAACAAAACCTAAGAATCATCTACTAACATTATAGGAATGATTGAATGCAATATGTACCAACTAAATGCAAATATGTAAAACGTTTAAAAGCATCAAGCCATGCATACATTCTGGAAATTGTGGGTCATGTTTTATAATGCAATTTTATCTAGCTTATATAAATGTGCATTCAAAGAGCTTTATATTAAAAGTTAACAATCAACTGAAATCCATAGTAGCCTTTCTATACATGAATGAAAAAATTTTATGTACCATATTTTATAATGCAATTTTAAGTTATCATTGTTGTAAACATCTACATCGAATTATACTTGATTCATGCAAATGCAAAATGCAGAACACATTTTATAATTTGCAATTTTAATAGATTCATTTTAAATAATTCAAGAAAAACAACTTTAAACAAAACCTAAGAATCGTCTACTAAAATTATAAGAATGATTGAATGCAAAATGTACCAACTAAATGCAAATATGTAAAAAAATTAAAAGCATCAAGCCATGCATGCATCATGCAAATTGTGGGCAATGTTTCATAATGCAATTTTATCTAGCTTATGTAAATGTGGATTCAAAGAACTTTATATTAAAAGTTAACTATCAACTGACATCCATAGTAGCTTTTATATATATGAACGCAAAATGTACACGTACCATATTTTATAATGCAATTTTAATTTATCATTGTTTTAGCCATCTACATCAAATTATACTTGATTCATTCAAATGCAAAATGTAGACCATATTTTGTAATTTGCAGTTTTAATAGATTCATTTCAAATAAGTCAAGACAACAAATTTAAACAAAACCTAAGAATCATATACTAACATTATAGGAATGATTGAATGCAAAATGTACCAACTAAATGCAAATTGACGAGGCTTGTCAATGGGTAAATTATATGGACCTTAGTACAACTCTTCAACTTATTAAAATCAACTTTTCTCATAATTCTTTACATGTTTTGTTATATTTTTCTTAATGAGAAGGGTAAAGATGAGATTTCATGTCTAGTGGTCTAATGTGAATTGAATGTAGGTTTTGGAGCAAATTTTGGCTAATTAAAGTGCAGGAAATCGAAGGAGACAAGCAAGAGGGATTTTAGGAGATGATTTCCCTCCTTAACTCCTCACTCACTCAAAGATTCCTCCATCGAATCTCATCAACTCAGAGTTACAGGAAACCAAGCCATTAATATCATTGGCAGCCAAGCCAATGATAGTTGAAGACCAGTTGATCTCGAGATTGGGAGCCAAGCCTTCCTAAATTTAATGAATTCACTAGTAACTTTAGTTGTATAAATAGAAAGGCCTAGAGCCTCATTAGGATTCATATTTTTTTGTTGTTGTAGCCAAGAAGCATTTTCAAATTGGAACATTGTGATTAATCACTCTTGTGTATTTTTAATATTTTAATGAAAATGAGAAGCATTCCCTTGATCCAGCACTTAGTTGACTCAGAGGGTTGAAGGTCTTGGGTTAGGGCCCAACCCTAGCATAAGAGGTTCCTCTTTTTGTAGATGTATTCTTAGATTACATCCATAGTTAGCTACGAAACTGAATTTGGTGTTGTTAGTTTGCAAGTATTGGTATGATTAATTAGTTTGCTTCCATTTGTAGATAGTTAGAACAATGGTATTATAGTGATAGAAGGTATTTCAAAAAATCTGGTGATAGTGGTTTTCACCTCATCTCTCTCTTTTGGGATCATGACTTGAGGGACACTTTCATATAGTCCAAAAACAAAGTTCTTGCTTTGTTGCATAAACTAGGGTTCTTGATGAGTAGGCCTTTGCCTTTAAGTCTCTTGGGATGAGCTGCATTTGCATTTTTAATCTCTTAAGTATGTATTGATTTCATGGAACTTCCATTCATGCACTTAGTGATTAGATGGTAATAGCTATATTTCCTTCCATTTAATAAATCTTTCCCATGTATAGTTGCATTTGTGTATAGATGTAGATAAGAATGTGTGTTTGTGTAGGAGATTCTACATTGCAGGGATACCTCATCTCGTTTTCCTCATCCAAACCTTATCTACCCATTCTCAAAAATCCACAAAATCTCAATCTGAATTCTTGTTTTATAATAAAAATCACCATTTCCATTGAGCAAATCCAAACATCTTGAAATACTTACTTGAGCTCTGGGTAGTGTTCACCCCCTTCATGCCTTATTATCCCATTAGCTACCTCGTCCAAGCTTCATTCCACATTATAAGCCACTTCCTAATCTTTTGACCTGTTCCTGTAGTAGAGTAGGGGATCCTGTAGGAGAACTAGGACATATAGTAGTTTTCCTATAGGAATTCCTGTAGAAACCCATTTTTGAGCCTGAATTAAGAAAAATCATCACTGAAGCTAGGATTTGGCCTCTACTTGACCTCCATGCCATCAAGACGATTCTAACCCTCTTCCTTCATACCTTTCTCCCCTGCCAAAGAACAAGGAAAGATTAGAATTTGCATTCATAAAATGATAAGATAAATAAAAAGAGTTCTTTTTATTTCCTAATTAGCACATGCATCTAGCAATGAATACTCCCTAGATCATATTCTGTGCTTAGTTAGTTTAAATCATCACATGTGATAAATAGGGTTAAACTAGGTTTCTTTTGCAAGCAAAATGTGTCAATGAGTAGATAGAGGATTTCATGTTACTTTACAAGCATCTTCCAATTCAGTCTTTCATTCTTTAAAATAGGCAACATTTATTTTCTTTCATTTAGGATAATTTTCCCTTCTCCAATTAGTATTCAGACTTCTTCTAGTCAATAAAATGTTGGTTTGAGAAACCTTAGTGGTTTATCACCCTAGTTTAACAATGACACGAGTGGGCCATTACATCTATTTTTGTATACAACACTGTCACGTCCAAGTTTTTACATACACTGGGTTGATGAAGTAAAGTTGGTAGCCCCAAGAGTTACAACATTCTTACTGTAATACTGGTGCCCATCACTTTTTATGGCGTTGTTGCCAGAGAGGTGTTTGAGTAGATGTGATTTATTCTTTCTTTCTTTCCTTATTTCTTTCTCATTCTGCAAATAGTTCCATTCAGCAAGTAGTCACAATTTCATTTTTCTTTTTTTTCATTCTGTAATTAGTTTCATTCAACAATTAGTTGCAATTGGGTTTTGTTTTCTTTCCATTTTGCAAGAAGTTCAAACAAAAAAAGAAAAACCTGAAAAAAGAAAAAGAGAAAAAAACTCCTTTCATGCTTCATAGGAGTAGAGGTAATTTAGGAATTTTTTTTGCAGATGCCCCCACCACATCAAACAACCAACCTTCCCTCTTCTTCGGTGGTTGTGAGCTAGAGGACCCATTAGGCGAACAACCAAATATTTTTTGAAGAGCTTATCAGGGAAGAAGAAGAGACTATTCCACTAACTTACACCATGGCTGAAAATAGAAATGAAAGGGGGGACATAGATAGAGATGAGTGTGCTTTTCCCATCAGAGAAACTAATGGGGATGTGAAGATGAAAACCATAATCCCCTTTGTTCTTCCTCACTTCCATGGCCCGACCTCATAAGACCCAGATACTTTTTTGTTTGAGTTTTTTGTCATATACAAAACTTATGATTACACCTCTAATGACCAGAAGTTGAAATTATTCCCATCCACTCAAATATGTAGCTCTGAACTAGTTCATGGGTTTACATGGGGATAGTATCACCACTTGGGCTCAGATGCAACAAGCCTTCAACAACAAGTATAGGGACTTCTACAGGTCCAAAGATACTAAAGAGGAAATTTTTAGAATGACCTTGGGACATGATAAATCTTTAGAAGATTATGAGGAAAGATTCTAGCTCAGCTATAAAAGGTCCATGTACACCTTGATGCTAAATCACTTAAGTTAGTCCTTGTCAAGGGGGTCAAGGAAGATCTCCTAGAAACCCTAAACTTGCTGTTAGGAGAGGATATCTACCAGTTACCCTATGATGATATCAAGAAAATTTTCAAGAATCATTCTAGGGAATCTAGAAAGAAGGGTAGGGCTAGTCAAGTTGTGGCCAGTTCGTCCTCTTCCAACACATCCATAAAAGGTGAAATTGGGAACATGTTGGAAGTGTAGAGTCCAAAGATTGTCATACCATGACATCCTTTTTGCCTAATGATCCTCTCTTTTCCCTATCTATTTACTATCTAAATAAAGCCATATCTACTAGGTTTTGATGAAGGTATGAAATAATATGTCTTCTTTTCCATATTTAACTTTATACCCTATTGTTTTGTTAAAGTTGCCACTGGCTATCGAATCAATATGTTTCCCCAGCTAATCCAGGTTTCTGTAGCTGTCTCCATTGTTTGGAAAGTTCTAGAGTTGCAGGTCAGAAACGAAGGGTGCAGATGGATAGAGGATGGACCCCTCATGGATCCCTTCCTATCCCCTCAAAACTGTTTGCGAATATAAGCGTAGGAGACCACAGTCAAACTCCAAGTCAACTGCCAAATTAATGAAGAATAGGTTTCGAGATCGATTGGAACCTTATCGTTTTGATTTCGGAATAGCAAAACAAAGGTTTCCTGATATAAGTTTATATAGGATAGAGATATTAGGCTTGAATTATTCATACAGTTATTCCAAGAGATTTGCTATAAAAATTATGGCCACACTGTGATTTGGGTGCGCGCCAAATGATATAACTGTGAACATTTTATGAATTCTGTGTGAATAGAATTGGTTTTTGTGTGCAAGCATTGAGTTGATTAGAAGCTTTGAATTGCTATGTGGAGGGTCCCTACAAACAGTTACAGGTTTTAATCAAATGCAATATGATTTCCTTTAATTATTCAATCTCTGTTTTGTTTGACAATGCAACATAATGATTTCACCAGCGAGTTGTTATTTGCATAAGAAATTTCATTTGCTTTATACCTAGTTTAGTATGTTATTTAATTTTCTTTATACCTAGTGCAACATGGTCCTTTCATTTTCTTATTATCTAGCATAATTGAAGTATGTTCAATTCATAATATAGATGTTGCTTCGGATGCTTTGTTTGAGTGAAAATTGAATAAGTAAAAGAGTGAGAAGTTCTCTCCTAAACAATTGAGTTCAAACAATATTTCTTCATAGCTGATAGAATAAGTTTCTTTTTTCACTTAGAGAATTAGAAGCTGCAACATAAAGATTCAGGATCAAAAATCCCAAAACAATCTAATACAGGTAGAACCACTCTCACATCATCAACAAACTAATTGGATAGAGATTAATTCCTAGGAAACTTAACCAACATCCCTAAGAATTACGACATTAATATAATTGACAAACACTACCTCCATCTTAAGTTTAGATCTTAGCAAATACATAATGACCTAATGAATAACTTCTAAGCACACATTGTGTGCCTGTATTTGATTAGTCTATGCACCCTGGTTGACAATTTATGATTGACAATTCAAAAACATTGAATTGACCAAACCAAAAGGATTTAAGAGTGAAATGTTGCATACCCTTTCTCTGTAGATGGACACCATACAGATCAAGAGGAAGCAAGAGGAAGGAGAGACATCATTAGCTATATTCTGCCCTAGATGCACCAGGAGGCACTGTAGGAATGAATTTCCATTGAATCTCATAGAAATTTTCTCGGTCAATGAGGAAAACCATTCCAAATACAAGTTCCCTTGATTAAAAGTTGTGTATCATCGAACCGAAGAGGTGACTAAACAAATATGCTACATCAATCAAAGGAGGCCTCAAGGACCTCGACCATACCAGTAAGTCATGAAAGGGGCATCCTATTCATATTACAACCTTAATTAGAATACATCCATTCCCCTTTGGTGCCCTCCTACTCATCCTTCATGGTTGAAACCTTCTCCCTGGTCTTTTGCACCTCAATACCATTCCCAATCTGCCAACCAACCATTTCAGCCATATGGTCCTCCACAACCTCAGAGGAATGCACCATCTCAAGGGTGGAGACTCCCATACAACCAAGCTCCAACACTATTTCCTCCACCTCCATATCAACCATAGCTCCTACACCCTTCTCCACCTAAATAACCTCAGATACCTCCCCAGCCAAATATTAACCCAAACAACAGACAGGCACAACAGACCTACACTGGTTAAGCATCTAACCCTGCCTATGCTATGGAAATTCATGAGATTAACCTTAGGCCTGGAAGAGTGCTTTTGGATAATCAACCTCCATCTCCAACTGAGGAGCATGAAGAGGAAAAAGAGGAAAGTGTCCCTCAAGCAAATCCACCTCCTTTTCTTGAGAGATTAACCCATCCTATTCACCACACTCTAGAAGAGACTGAACTTATGAGTGAGTTGAAATTTTTTTGTGTCAAAATCCCACTTCTCTAAGGTATCAAAGATGTCCTCATCTACAACAAGTTAATCAAGGAGAAGTGTTTCAAACATCTGGGAAGGCGAAAGAAAGACACCCCTACCATTAATGTCATTGGACAACTGTCTAACTTAATGCTAAGGTGGGTGATTTTCCCAAAGTATCTAGATCCTCGAAGTCCTGTAGTAGATGTACACATCGATGGCACCATTGTCCCCCATACCTTGATCGATCTTGGGGCTACCATCAATGTGATGACTAAGCAGACTATGCTTAAACTAAATCTCCATGGATTATTAAGAAATATCACAATAGTTTTGCAACTTGCGGAGAGATCCATATTAGCTCCTGAGGAAATTATTGAGAATGTGATGTCTCCATTGATTCCTAGGAATACCCTGCTGACTTCTTATTTATCCAACCTAAGACCAAGTTCAATGGTTATCCTCTCATCCTTGGAAGGCCATGGTTAGCCACTATTGATGCTTACATAAGTTGCAGGGCTAGGAACATGACGATTAAAAAAGGGCATCTGTCCAAGCAATTGGTCTTGTACCCTCCTTCTCAACCATCTCTAGAGCGTGACTTACCCTTATGGTTAGAAGAGGATGAAAAGGATGAAGTCTACTCTTAACTAATCTATACCCTAGATGCTACTATAATATAGGTGCAACCTGATGAAGATGGCCTGATTTAACACATCCTCCAAAATCAATCCCCCAACACCATGTCCCTTGAGGAGTTAGTAAAGGAAGCCAAAGATGACCCTCAGATTGATCTATGCTTAGCTGACTCAAATCCTACTCATGTCAAGATGATAAAATTTGGCCCTGAAAGAGCATTGAAAATCAACCCCTCTCTCTATACACCAAGAAGAGGAGTTATGTGACATGCTAAGAAAGCATTTGGATGCCTTTTCTTGGAGTTACAAGGAAATGAAGGGAGTACACCCTTCGGTGCGTACTCACCACATTTATATCAAGGAAGGTTGCAAGCCAGTCTACCAACCTCAAAGCAGAATGAACCCAGCCCTCAAGGATATAGTCAAAGAAGAACCGCAGAATTTTTTGGATGCAGGGTTCATTTACCCCATCTCAGATAGTGAGTGGGTGTCTCCTTTAGTTCTGGTTCCAAAGAAAAAAAGGAAGTGGAGGATCTATATCGATTACCAAGAGCTAAACCAAAGCCACAGAAAAGAACCATTTCCCTCTACCTTTCATTGACCAAGTATTAGATAGTCTGGCAGGAAAGAAGTTATTCTCTTTCTTGGATGGATTCAGTGGTTACAATCAAATCCAGATCAGCGAAGAGGACCAAGATATTAAAACCACCTTCACTTGTTTTTGGGGTACCTTTTCTTATAGAGTCCTTCCTTTTGGTTTATGCAATGCCCCTGCCACTTTTTTGAGAGAAGTCTTGAGCATCTTTTTAGAGCTAGCCCATGATTATGTGTAAATTTATATGGATGATTTCACCCACTATGGGTTCGATTTCCTGGAGGCTCTCTCTCTCCTGGGAAAGGTGTAAAAGAAATGCATTGAAATGAACTTATCCCTTAGTCCCAAGAAGTGTGAATCCTTAATGACTGCAGGGACTATTCTAGGTCACTCAATATCCTATGAAGGACTGCAAGTACACCCAAATAAGATAGCTATCATAAAGAGGGTCCCTACTCCTCAGAGGCAGCGGGATATCAGAAGTTTGTTAGGCTTGGACGAATACTATAGGAGATTCATCAAAGACTTTAGCAAGGTAGCCTCACCCTTGTTTGGTCTATTAGCCAAGGAATTTGCATTTTTATGGTCAAAAGGCTGCCAAGAGGCCCTATAAACCCTAAAGGACAAGTTGACTATTGCACCTATTCTATGAGGCCCAAATTGGGCTCTTCCTTTTCATATACATGATGATGCCTCTCACAAAGCTATAGGAGCAGATCTGGGCCAGATAGATGACAAGCTACCTTATGCCATTTACTTCATCAAGAAAAATATGTCCAAAGCCAAGTTAAACTACATAATGACTGAAAAACAACTCCTAGCTATTGTCCATTCATTGAATAAATTTAGATATTACATTACTGGTTACCATACATTTGTACATATCGACCATGTTGCCATTAAATATTTAATGAACAAACCTGATGTGAATGCTCTAATTATTAGATGGCTACTTTTGTTACAACAATTTGATCTAACTATTATTGATAAGCCTGATAGAGAAAATGTAGTTGCAAATTTTTTGTTTAGATTGACTTTCTTCTAGGTGAGGAAGGAATGGTCAATGACCAGCTACGAGATGAGCATTTATTCACCATTTTAGTTCTCTCTCCATGGTTTGCTAACATATCCAACTACTTAGTAGCTCCACAGTTCCCTCCAAATTTGTCCTCCAAGGAGAAGAGCAGAATTATAAGGAAAAGTGCCTCATTCAGTTGGATTGGGGTAAATCTCTTCAAGTTGGGCCCAGATCAAATTCTGAGAAGATGTGTCAGGGAGGAGGAAGTTTTTGATATCCTTCTAGCTTGTCATGATGGGCCTTGTGGAGGTCACTATGCAACCAAAAGAAAACATTCAAGGTACAAAAAGCTGGCTATTACTAACCCACTCCCCACCGAGATGCAAGAAGGTCTACCATCCAGTGTGATTGGTGCCAAAGGATGGGGAAACCTACTCCCAGGTATGAAATTCCTTTGCAACCTCAAGTGACTTTTGAGCCATTTGATAAGCGGGGCATGGATTTCATTGGGCCCATTGATCCTCCATCTAGAGAGAAACAATACATCATTGTGTGCACTGACTACTTAACAAAGTGGGCTGAAATCAAAGTTGTCAAGGTAGCCATAGACAAAAAAGTAGTTGAGTTCTTGAGGGAGAATGTGTTTAACAAGTTTGGATAGCCTAGAGAGCTAGTCAGTGATTAAGGAAATCAATTCACCTCACACATCATTGAGAATATGTTAATCCAACATAAGATAAAGTGCAAAAATTCCACTCCTTACCACCCTCAGGCTACTGGACAAGTAGAAGTCACCAACAGAGCATTGGAAATCATTCTCACCAAAGTGGTTAGTAGGAGGAGGAAGGATTGGGAAGACAGACTAGTGGAGGCCACTTGGGCCTACAATACAACTTGGAAGACCACCACTGGATTCACCCCTTATTATTTGATCTATGGGAAGAAGGCTCTGATGTCCATTGAATTTGAGTACAACACCTTAAGGATGGCATCACAATTAGATCTAGATGTCACTAGGGCACAACAAGAGAGATTGCTCTAGATAAATGGGTTAGATGAATTTAGGATGCAGGCCCTCCTACACACAGATGTGACTCAAGTACAAATAAAAATGTGACATGACAAAAATATCAAAGACTAACTATTTCAAGAAGGCGATTGGGCCCTGCTGTATGACTCTCGGTACAAAGATTTCAACAACAAGTTGATGATCAGATGGTTGGGACCATATGTGATAGAAAATTTCAATGATAATGGTGTTGTTCATATAAGAACCATCGATGAAGAAGGCATCCCTTTGGTTGTCAATGGGTATAGGTTGAAAGTCTACAAAAATCCTTTGTTAAAGAAGGCATTCATCAGTAGCATCAACAAGGCAGTAATGGTGATTGAAGGAGTCTTGGATTCCACCTCACCAAGTTCATGAGGTCTGTTAAAGTTTTGAGAAAAGAAAAAGAAAAAAAAAGATACCCAGGTGAAAAACTCCATGAGGCACTTGAGGCCCACTCTTCAATTGAAAACCTCTTTGAGGCAGCCCAAGAGTGTTAAAAAAAAGAGAGAAAAAAGAAAAAAAAAGGGAAAAATAAAAGACCTTTGGGTGAAAACTTCTTTTGAGGCGCCCAGGGCAGGGAATCAGGATGAAAACCTCATTTGAGGCAGCCTCGTTGTCTTTCAAAAAGAAAAGAGAGAGAAAAAGCACAAGAATAATAGCAGGGACCTCAAACTTGCCAAACCCCATGTTTTTCTTTATCCATTTCATCTCCTCCATAATTCCCATGTTCATTCATCCATACTCATCTCCAACAACAGGAAAATTCAAATTTCAGGCAATTTTGTGCTTTCTACAGGATTTCCTGTAATTACTGTAGGAGTTTCCTGTAGTGCTATAGGAAGTCTTGAAAATCTATAGGAAAGGAAGTTCGATGGAGATATTATGATGCAGGTCTATTTTGGGATAAAAAAAGAAGGCCATTGACTTCACCACACCTCATCCAACCCCCTTCATGACCATGTCACCCCTTGTGTCCATAAAAAAAATCAAGTTAGAAAAAAATAGAAAAAATGAAGAAAAAAGAGAAAAGAACAGCAAAGAGGCATGCCACCCATAGCCTACCTCACCTACCACACCTTCCACTCATTCTAATACCTATTCCCCCTCCAAGCAGAGAAAGGACACAAAAATTCAAAAAAAGTGGTAGCTATAGGACATCCTGTAGTTTTCCTATAGGAAATCCTGTAGCAACATATTATGAAGAAACAATAATTCTAGGCCTAACCTTTAGGATAATGATTGAAAGAGGGGAAGCATAACTACAGGCACAATTAAAATCCTCCAAAGCTCAGTGGTAACAGAGGAAGTTAGCACCTGCACATCATCAATAAAACAACCCATCAACAAAATAATATCAACAACAAAGAAAAAGGCAATCAAGAAGATGTACCTAGGTCATGAGCAGCATAGAAACACCACTCTCCAGCATGCATCAACAAGGAAAAGGACCAACAGGTATGTCACCACACCAATACTCCCTCATAAGTATGAATATGATTAAGTTGTAGGAATATGTAGGGAGTTGATTTTATAAGCGAAGGTGGCCAGTTAACTTGGCCACCCCCAGTCTAATAAAGGAAAGTAAAGTGTTAGTCAACTGAAAAAATGGCAAGGTCACTTCAAAAGGGGAATAAATTAGAAAGGTGGTCAAGTTATGGTGAACAGAAGTGGGTGATTATTACGAGGAAGGGTAGCATGATTAACTAGTAGTGGGAACTGTTAGCCCTGAGGTACAATGATGCTATTTTTATAGAAATGTCCCCTGCTTTAGCTCTAACGGTCCATGTCTCCTCTTGCTCCACTTGGCCATAAGCCGAACATAAAAAATTATATACCCACACTCATAAAATCCTCGGGTCCACTCTCGGTTCATCTCCTTCCCACTGCACTCTCATTTCTCCGATCTTTGATCAGATCAATCTTCACCGTCCATTTCATTCGCCGATTCGACGGCTATTACACATCGCTTAATCTCCCATCACCATATCACAATTTCATTACACTGTACACCAACCCTTCACCTCTTTGATTAGCGATATGATCCTATCCATTTATCATATTGATTTGACATCTCCTGTGCACTCTCTCATCTATTCTTTGTTGGCTCGATCTCCATCTCTTGACCAACAACCCGACTGTCGATCCACACCATCCAATGGCCCCGTACCCCATTGCCACCTGAGGAGGTAGTTTGTTGGTCTTGTCAGTGTTTTTGATAGTCAAGCAGTTAAACTGAAATAACAAAAGGCATGGCTGAAAGGGGAAAAAACAACAGCACAATGCAGCCAAACCAACAGAAATGATCATGGAACGCGCTGGCACGAGTGAACCACCTGACAGCGTGGCAAAATTACTAGCATTTGATTACCGGGTTTGTTAGAAACAGAGCTCTTTGAGCTCATGTTGTCTAGTAACGGCATCAAGTAGTTAGAAGACAAAGGGGATAGATTAAGACATCTCGAGCCTCAGAGAGTTCGAGAGTATTGTAAAAAGCCTATAAATGGTTGAAAGTTCGAAGGAAGAGGTGTTCAACTTTTGGAGACTGTGGATACTCTTTTCCTCCCAGCGTCTCATCTTCATTCCAGTAATAGAAGCTTCTTTTGGTGTTACATGTTCAATTTCCATCTTCTCATCTGTTCTGAGCTTGCACTTGAATAGGTTATTCATGTTTTCTTCTATGTCTAATGCCAGATAATTGTCATCTTATCTCCGCATTGATAAATTAGATTTGCAAGCTTCATTTACTTTCTGTAGCTAGCCATTCATATGTGCTTATGTATGTATCTGCTGGTACAATCAGGATTCTCCATCTATTCATTGAATCTATAAACTATTGAGCATTAGTGGTTGAAAGCCTTGTGAAGCTGAGGGTGTTCATGCATGTCTTGAGTGAAAACAAAGTTGAAACAGTCATATGACTTGATCCAAACCCCAATCCATTCCAATAGTTCAGAGAACGATATTGAAGATTTACATGTTACCAGGCATCTCTGAGCTACAACATAGGAGAGTTTCCTGTAGTGCTAACATAATTGGTGTTGCTGCCTGGGAGAGGAGACTGAAGCTCAGCTTCCCTCGGAGATGACACGGATCCAATTTTGATGATAGATAAAGTCTGGACACTATTTAAGTTGTAGTAATATATCTGGTGACTCTACTAGAGGACGAACCTCTTGGCGACTCCACCTCATAGTTATGGCTCAGTTTGTGAGGTATACTTGGAGAAATCCCCAAAAGCCACAAGCTGACCCAGTACCTGACGCTTAAAAAATCATCAAAGAAAGAAAGGCATTACAGAAAGGAGCATCAGGTTCAGGTATTTATAAAAAATATTCTATATCTCTTTAAGAAAATCTTGTAATAGAATAAATATATGTTGAGAGTATAGCATCTAATACTAGCAGTGAAGAAAAAATCTCATAGATTCATAGAGCTCCTTACTCTTTAGGTTCTCCTTCTGTTCTAAGCTCGAAAGAAGCCTCTCCTCTATCCATCATACTCCTTTAGTCCTATTAGTCACTCCTCAACCCTCTATCATTCGGACTTCCAGTACCCTTATAGCCACAACAACTATGGCAGGTCCACAAGCACCTACCAAAAAGGAAAGAATCATAGCTACTAGGTATGGACCTCTAGTACTACCCACTCCTTTGAATTCCGTGCATACTAGAGAATATCAGAAGTATAGGCCTAATTTCACTGGGACTGAAAGTGTTATAGCTGAGGAAAATATTGAATCATTCTATAGCTATGCTGATAACCTGGACATTAGTGAAGATGATGTATGGATGAGAGTCTTTATCCAAAGTCTAGATGGAGAGGCTAGAAAATGGTTTAGAGAACTGACCCCAAGGTCTATAACAGATATTGAGGCTTTAGATGATGCATCCCTAAAGCATTGGGGGGACAAGAAGGATCTACTCTATTACCACACCGAGTTTGGGAACTTAAAGAGGGAAAATGGTGAGTTTTTGTCTAATTTTAATAAGAGGTTTAACCACATGTACAATAAGATACCAGCTGAAGCAAAGCCCACCGCTACCTCTACCAAACTCACCTATTCCAGTGCCTTTAATTCTGACTTTTGTCTACTATTGAGGGAGAGGAGATGTGCTACCTTGGTTGATATGCACGATGTAGCCTTGGAATAGAATCAAACATCATGGCTGCAGAGAAGCTTAAGGGAAATTTTGATAGAAGGAGACAGAGGGGCGAATCTTCATCATCTTCAGATCCCAAGATTGATAAAATGACCAATATGATAGAGTCATTAGCCTCTGAAATCTCCAAATTAAAGGTTGAGGAACACCCTGGGAAAGGAATATTTCCTAATACCTTTGCTCCTAGAAATCAAAATCCATATAGAAGAGTTAATGATCAGTTGTAGATTATGCAAAGAAGCAAAGATGCCATTGAATACCAAAGGGTGAAGACCCCTTTCCATAATGTAGTCATGGAAGAAGAGTAGTTTGAAGAAGATAATGAGATCCATTTTCTGGAAGACAAAGGTAGTGCCTCCTTTTTGACCTCAGCTGCCTATGAAAAGTAATTATTCAATGGCCAGATTAGCCAAGAGTGGGATGGTGGAGCTGTTCTTCAAACTGATGATCAACACAAGTATGATCTGAGGTCGAAGAGGAATAATGCCAAGGAAACTTCTATTCAGAGAGCTGCTGTCCCTGCAATACAACAAGCTAAAAAGCAAAAACGACTGGTAGTTGGTCCCATCATCCTCAAAGCTCTAGCTCACGAGGTAAGAGGCCTTGACAAGTCTCCTTCTCCTTTCAATTTTTAATCAGAAATTCAGAAGCTAAGCATACCTATAACTCTGTTTGAACTAGTGAAGAATGAGTTCTTCAAGAGGTCTATCCTTCAAGTCTTATCATGACCTATTTTCTTTTGACTCTATAAAAGTGAAATGTTTGGGATTAATCAAAGACCTAGCCATAACCTTGTCTCAGCTACCCATGAAGAGCATGATGATGGATATTGTGGTAGCAAATGTACCACCCAAGATTAGCATGTTTCTCTCCAGAGGTTGGATCAAGATATTAGGTGGAACATTGCAAAATGATCTATCCTATGCTACTATCCTAGTTTTTAGAGGTGAGAGTAGGAGATTATACATAGAAGCTTAGTTGGCTTCTATCATCAATGATGAAAGGAATCCCACTAATCATCCCATCTGTGCTGTTGACACTGATTTTGGAGCCTGTATTCTTCAAATTGAAGAATCCCAATTGGCCTCCATGTAGCTTAAGAAACCAGTTTGTCAGATCACAAAGGAAGAAGGCCCACAAATTTGGGACATGTTCTTTAATGGGGCTTGCTCTAAGGAAGCTGTAGGGGCACGTGTAGTCATTGTGTCCCCCACACAAGAATGGATTCATTTATCTTTCAAGTTAACTTTTCAGGTCACAAATAACATAGCAGAGTACAAAGCCTTGATGTTGGGCTTAAACGTTGCTAAAGAAATGGGCATCAAAGGTCTGAAGGTGTTTGGAGATGCAGAACTTATCATTCAATAGGTCAAAAAAACTTTCCAAGCAAAACATCCAAGGCTGAAAGCATACAAAGATGAGGTATGGAAGCTCAAGGATTCTTTTAATAGTTTCAACATTTCTTACATCCCTAAAATGAAGAACCATCTTGTCGATTCCCTTGCTGTGTTTTCTAGCACGTTTATTCCTCCTTTGCCTCCTAAATTGACTTATGAAGTTTAGGTGAAATATAGATCATCTCTGCTTGACAATGTCAAATACTAGAAAGGTTTTGAAGATGATGATGAAATTAATAGGTTTTTACAAATCATTGATGAATTTTCTGAAATGCACATTGACCAAGAAAACAAAACCATTGAAGAATACAACCAGACCATGCTAAAGGATGAGATTGGTCAGGATAACATTGTTCAACTGCCTAGTAACCATATACCCAAAGGATTGGTGCCCCTAGAGAAGTTGTTTGATCATAATGATGTACCTTATAAGCCTGCCAGAAAAGAAAATGAGTTTGCAGTTCATAAACATAATGTAGGGAGTCCATCCCATCCAAAGTACATAAACCTGTCTACTCACTTGTCTTCTATCCAAAGTTCCAAGTATTGCACCTTGATGAAACAATTTGCTGATATTTTTGCTTGGGAGTACAGTGATCTTAAGACCTATGACACCAACATCATTCAGCATAAAATTCCTTTGGAGAAGAACACCATCCCTTTTAAGCAGAAGTTAAGACCTATCAACCCTCTCTTATATCCTTCGATTGAAAAGGAAATCAAGAAGCTTTTGGATGCCAAGATCATAGTTCCCCTAAGGTATTCAAAGTGGATAGCTAACCTTGTGGTAGTAAGAAAGAAGAATGGAGAAATCAGGCATTGTGTTGACTTCAGGAATCTGAACAAATGCTCTAAAAAAGACAACTACCCCATGCCTAAGATGGAACACTTGTTGCAAAAAGTTTCAGGGGCTAGAGTCATGTCTTTCTTAGATGGATTTTCAGGTTACAATTAGATTGATGTACATCTAGAAGATTAGGAAAAGAGTGCCTTCACTACTCCTTGGGGCACTTTCATCTACTCCAAGATGCTTTTTGGATTGATGAATGCTGGGGCTACTTTTCAAAGGGCCATGGACATAGCCTTTGTGGGAGAGAATGACAATTTTGTCCTTATTTATCTTGATGACATAACAATATTTTCCAGCAGCCATAAGGACCATTTGCAGCATTTGAAGAAGGTGTTTCTAAAGTGCAGACATTTTGGAATTTCTGTGAACCCAAAGAAGTCACAGTTTTCTCTAGAAGAAGGCAAACTTCTGGGACATATTGTTTCTGCTGAAGGTGTGAAGGTTGATCAAGCAATAGTTCAAGCAATTCAGACATTGTCCATCCCAAGGTCAAAAAGGGACATTCAATCTTTCCTGGGTAAGATTAACTTTGTCAGGAGGTTTATTCCAAACTTTGCAGAGCTAGTGAAGCACATCACTTCCATGCTGAAGAAAGGATCAGATATAAAATGGATAGATGGTGCAAGAAGCTCTTTTGAAGCCATCAAACAAGCTATCATAGAAGCTCCCACTCTAATTAGTCCATATTACACCAAGGACTTTTATATCTTCTCTTTTGCCTCTTATGATACACTTGCAACAGTTCTATTGCAGAAAAATGATGAAGGTGTAGAGCACCTTGTGGCCTTTTTCAGAAAAACTCTGAGGGAGGTTGAACTAAGGTATGACCTTATTGAAAAACAAGCTTATGCTCTCATAAAATCTTTAAAGGCATTCATAATTTGTATTCTGCATTCCAAAGCCGTTGCGTATGTACCTTTAGACTCAGTAAAAGATGTCCTAACTCAGCCAAATATTGATGGAAAGAGAGCTAAATGGATTGAAAAATTCATAGAGTTCAACATAGAGGTGAAGCCCACCAAGCTTATCAAAGGCCAGGGCTTGGCTAAGCTTATGGCTGAAGAAAATTGCAGTTTGTTAGACATCAATTTCATAGGTTCAAATTCAGGTGGTGAGCGAATAGAGGAAGCAGTAGAAGAGAAAGAGAAGAATCAGTCTTTGGCTAAAAATCTAGCCACTTGTGAATGGTATTCTAGTGTAGTTCATTTTTTGCAGAAGCTGGAAGTCCCTCCAGGGCATAACTCAAGTCAAGCCCAGACCATTAAGCTCAGATCAACCAAATTCTACATTAATAAAAACCTACTTTATTGGAAAGACCCATTAGGGATCCTCTTGAGATGTCTAGACAAAGGACAATTTGTGGAAGTCACACACTAGTTCCATTCTTGCATCTACGGAGGGCATCATTATTGGAAAACCATGGGCCACAAGATCCTGAGAGCTGAGTATTATTGGCCTACTCTGTTCTCTGATGTGTTTTCTTTTGTGAAGTCTTGTGACAAATGTTAGAGGTTTGCAGGAAGACAACAACTAAAATCTCTGCCCTTGAAGCCAGTACACATGAATGGTCCCTTCTAGCAATGGGGCTTGGACTTCATACGTGAGATCAATCCACATTCCAGTGGCCATCACAAATGGATCTTGGTAGCCACTGATTATTTCACCAAATGGATTGAGGCTATACCCACTAAAAATGCTAATCATCAGGTTATCATAAAGTTCTTGATTGAGAATATTTTCACTAGATTTGGTTGCCCAACCAAACTAATCACTGATAATGCCACAACTTTTAGGGCAGAAGAATTGGTGGACATGTGTGAATCCATGGGCATTCAATTGGTGCATTCTACCTTATATTATCCTCAAGGCAATGGGTGGCAGGATCATCTAAAAAGAGTCTTGTAAGGATAATAAAAAAATTGCTGGAGGACAACAAAAAGAATTGGGATTCCAAGTTGAAGTTTGCACTATGGGTTGACAGAGTTACCAACAAGAAGTCCATAGGAAATTATCCATTTAAGTTGATTTATGGCGTCGATGTTGTTTTTCCTATCCATCTAATTCTCCTCGTGGCCAAATTCTTGCAAGAAGAACAAGATGAAGAGAATGACATGGTGAGGAGAATGAGTAACTTGGTTGAATTACAGCTAATTAGAGAACAACTGGTTGAGGAGTCAAGAATTCGTCAGAAGAAGATCAAAGAAACCTTTGATAGAAAGGCAAAAATGGACAGTTTTCAGGTTGGTGATTGGGTTCTCAAATGGGATGCATTGAAGGAAAAGAAGGGAAAATATGGTAAATTTGATGCCTTATGGACGGGACAATTTGTCATTGCTCAAGTTTAGATGAATAGTACTTTCATTCTACACAATTTGGAGGGGGAAGGTGTTTTTGAGGGCTCAATCAATGGGTTGTTTTTTAAACTTTACTCCATATGAGGGTTAAAGGCCTTAATATCGTAATATGTTTTTTCAGTTTTTTTTTTCTATGTAAATAAACTCCATGCCCAACGGAACACTAGGAGATAAGTTTGTTTTGGTTGTTACTAGAAAGGTAGTAGTTTGCAATTCATGAAACTTCACAGGGAGGCTTTCATCCCCAAAAGGAGCCAGTGTTAGCCCTGAGGTACAGTGCTGCTATTTTTATGGAAATGTCCCTAGTTTTAGCTCTGATAGTCCATGTCTCCTCTTTCTTCGCTTGGCCATAAGCCATAATTAAAAAATTATACACCCACACTCATAAAATCGGTGGGTTCGCTCTTGGTTCATCTCCTTTCCACTACGCTCTCATTTCTTTGATCTCTGATCAGATTGATCTCTGTCATCCATTTCATTCGCCGATCCGACGGCTATCACACATCACTTAATCACCCATCAGTGTATTTCAATTTCATCACACTGTCTGCCAACCCTTCACCTCTGTGATTAGCGATATGATCCTGTCCATTGATCATATCGATCTGACGACTCCTGTGCACTCTCTCATCTATTCTTCCTAAGCTCAATCTCCACCACCTGACCAATAGCACGACCGTCGATCCACACCATCCAATGGCCCCGTACCCCACTGTCACTAGGGGAGGAAATTTGTTGATCTTGTCAGTGTTTTTGATAGTCGAACAATTAAACTGAAATAACAGAAGGCATGGCCGAAAGGGGAAAAACAACAACACAATGCAGCCAAACCAACAGAAATGGTCATGGAACGCGCTGGCACGAGTGAACCACCTGACATAATGGTGAAATTACCAGCATTTGATTATCGGGTTTGTTATAAACAGATCTCTTTGAGCTCATGTTGTCTAGTTACGACATCAAGTAGTTAGAAGAAAGAGGGGATAGATTAAGACATCTCGAGCCTCAGAGAGTTCGAGAGTATTGTAAAAAGCCTATAAATGGCTGAAAGTTTGAAGGAAGAGGTGTTCAACTTTTGGAGACTGTGGATACTCTTTTCCTCCCAGTGTCTCATCTTCATTCCAGTAATACAAGCTTCTTTTTCTATTACATGTTCAATTTCCATCTTCTCATATGTTCTAAGCTTGCACTTGAATAGGTTATTCATGTTTTCTTCTGTATCTAATGTCAGATAATTGTCATCTTATCTTTGAGTTGATAAATTAGATTTGCAAGCTTCATTTACTTTTTGTAGCTAGCCATTCATATGTGTTTATGTATGTATCTGCTGGTACAGTCAGGATTCTCCATCTATTCATTGAATCTATAAACTATTGAGCATTAATGGTCAAAAGCCTTGTCAATTTGAGGGTGTTCATGCATGTCATGAGTGAAAATAGAGTTGAAATAATCATCTGACTTGATCCAAACCCCAATCCATTCCAATAGTTCAGAGAATGATATTGAAGATTTATATGTTACCAGGCCTCTCCTAGATACAACCTAGGAGAGTTTCCTGGAGTGCTAACAAGACCAGTGATCCAAAAGGAGAAATAAGTACTCATCCATAAAACACATCACTCAATGAAACCATCCTTAAATATAAATATTAACTGACTTCCATGAAAAGTATTTTTATTTCGAGAGTTTGAGAGTGGAGATAACCTCAAGGAGCCATCGAAAGGAAAAGTGAGTCTCAGCCTACCTGCAGTGAGCACCTACAGGAAACACATAGAAACTATAGGAAATAGTGAGCACCTATAGGAAACTACAAGAAAGCTACATAAAACACAAAGAATTGTCACAAATGTTGTGAGTGGGTGCCTAGGGCTAGCAATTCAAGAATTCTCATCACCAGAGAATTGTAGAGGAAGGTAGGTGCCATATCCTTTGTGCTTCCATTTGTAAAAGAGAAAAAGGAAAGAAATTTTCATTTCTTTTAAGTATTTGCATTGTGCATAGAGATAGTCAGAATTCTGTGAAATATTGTGTAGGGTAAACTCTAAATCTTCATCACTTAGAGAAGTTCTTAAGCTATAGCCACCCAAACCTCATACAAACAAGTTGATAGAGAGAAAATATGACATGGGGTTTCAAAAAAAGGGAGCCCACAAGAGCAACCAGAGTACGCCAACATCCTCTTGTGATAGAAATCTTTACAAGGCATCAATGGTTGGGGTTCTTCTAGATACTTAGGGGATATGATGATGATGTAGCTAGGGAATTTGCAATGTCACTCATACCTCTAGCTAGAGCCAGTGCCACTACTGTAAGTGAGGGGTTTGTCAGTAAAAAATACCCTTGAGAGCATTAGTAGGATCACTACACTTACTCTAGGGTTGCAGTGGAGAATAGAGGACAAAACTAGCAACACTCTTGTTAAGAAGGGATTTTTCTTGGAAGGAGAAGAACCGATTGAAGACAAAAATGGGGTTAGAATGACAAGCATTACATATCTGTGGAATCAAGTAAGTTATCACATAATCAAGTATATTTCCTGCAAGGGTAGACTCAGTATAGTCTAAGGGTACTAGTTTAGACTCCTCCATGAGTTGAGATTTGGATAAGAGATACTTCCTCATAGAAGACTTAGCATTCCTTACTTTTTGTTACAATCAATGATAGAAATGAGCATCAAAGTACGAGAAGGGAAGCATAAATAGATGTCATATCATGGATTGATCAAACTCATACTGGAAGATGCCCTAAATAACTTGAGAATCCCTATTATGTGGTCAACATTTGTAGACATGAATGAAGAATATGAAATTCAAGCCATTGAGTATGACAACGACCCTACTTCTAGTGATAAAGAGGAGGGGGAAGAGCCTGAATAAGAAGAACATGAAGAAGAGGAAGAAGAGCCTGAAAAAGAGGAGGAGAGACTAGATGGCACAAAGTATGGAAAATACAACAAGTAATAAGCACAAAAGGATGAGCCAAGTCCTGAAGTACAGAGAAAGGAAGAAGAGGAATCTCCAAGGGTGTCATCGGAGCCCATAGAGAAGGAGGCAGTTTCTGCCTTAACTTCTCTAAGTACACCTAACAAATCAAAAGGAAAGAGGCAGAGTCAGACTCCCCTATACTTCAAAACAAGGAACAATACCAGGATAAAACAAGGAATACCTCAAGCCCCTATCAATATTCCCATTATCATAGAGGACTTTCTAAAAGAATAAGAGAAGTTAGTCCCTCTAGGAAAGAGAGGTGAAGAAGGCACATCACAACAAGCTTCTCCAAGGTCACCAATCACCTATGTTAGGAAGCATGTCACCAGGTCAACCTCACAAAAAAAGTTAAAGAACCTTTCACCCCTTTGAAAAAAGGGAAAGGTATCCTACATGAAACATAAACAGTCCTACAAGAAGCAAAAAAGTCCTACAAGAAACCTTGTCAAAACTACAGGAAACATATAAATAAGATAAGGAAGGAATTCAAGAGAAAGGGGAAGGAAAAGAGGGAGCAAATACTCAAGGAACAATTAAGGGAGATTCCCAAGAACTGAAGGAACCTATCCCACAGCCAAACCTCAACTCCTATTACAAATTCATTGAGGGGGGAAAAGTGATACCATAAAAAATTTCCATCCCTCTATTCTTTGAAATTGAAAAGGAGAGAGCTAGGACACATCATTGGATGAAAATTGCTAAATCAAAAAGTGTAGATGATGTAGGCCATACGGAATAAAAGTTGGTATAAATGGGTAGAGAGTTGAGCAGAATAAGAGACAGGGAAAGAGTGATGAAATCTCAACTAGAGGATGAGAAAAAGTGGCTAAGGAGGAAACTACTAGAGAAGGAGGGTGAACTGGTAACTATGGAAAGCTTATCCATGGAAGCACTCCAATGCATGATTCCAACAAAATCATATGCCTTATACCTTAACGAACAATGGTTGCAATTTCAAATAAAAACCCTTGCACAAATAGGAACTCTTCCTTTCCAAGACTATAGGCAGTTCATTGACCTCTATGACCAAAGCTCCCTAGAGGATAGAGCAAAGATATCTGAATTCTACCTACATAACTTGGCCCTAACAAATTTGAATCTGTGGGACCCTAACCCAAATCTAGGGGATTTACAACTGATGGCCTTCAAATCATGGATGAATCATGAGGAGGCCAGGGCTATAGAAGTAAAAAGGGTATTGGCAAGAGAATAAACAAAACCCATTTTCATCAAATCAGAACAACCCAATTCCAGGGTTGTCATTAGAAACCACAACCTCATTGCCAATCATCCCCAGCTTGCACCAAGATACATAGCTGTACAAGAGCAAGTAGTCACTCATTTTGAGTACATGTTGAGATTGATAGGGGATGAAAGCCAACAAGCCTGATAAAGGAGGTGGAAGACCTTTCCCTACAACCTAAAGATCAGGGATTATCATTCTCCTGACAGAATGAGGGATGCACTAGAAAAGACCCCAATGTATAAGAAAGCATTGCAGAGACTCAAAGTCAACAGGATTGGCTTGAAACTCAGTCCACCATTGCTTTTGGGTATGTTAGAAGGGAGAAAGGAGGAAGAAGAAATAAAGTAGTGGGAGGAGATAGAGAAGCATGTAGGGTTTTATCCACAAGAGGAGGAGACTACATCAGAAGCCTGGAATTTCAGTGAGACCACCAAAGCAATGAAATACATGCACATAGATTGAGTTTCTTACAGGATGAGCAACACTTTTAGTAGGGGGTGATACTGAAGCTCATCAATGGGTAAATTATATGGACCTTAATACAACTCTCCAACTTACTAAAATCAACTTTTCTCATAATTATTTACATGTTTTGTTATATTTTGCTTAATTAGAAGGGTAAATATGAGATGTCATGTCTAGTGGTCTAATGTGCATTGATTGTAGGTTTTGGAGCAAATTTTCGCTAAGTAAAGTGTTGGAAATTGAAGGAGACAAGCAAGAGGTATTTTAGGAGACGATCTCCCTCCTTTACTCATCACTCATCTGAAGATTCCTCCATCAAATCTCATCATCTTGATGTTGCAGGCAGCCGAGCCATTAAGATCATTAGCAGCAAAGCCAGTGACAATTAAAGAACATTTGATCTCAAAATTGGGAGCCAAGCCTCCCTAAATATAAGGAAGTTGTGGGTAACTTCAGTTGTATAAATATAAGGCTTAGAGCCTCATTAGGATTCATAGTTTTATTCATTGTAGCCAATAAGAATTTTCGAGTTGGAACATTGTGATTGATCACTCTTGTGTGGTTTTTATATTTTAATGAAAATGAGAAGCATTCCCTTAATCTAGCACTGACTTGAATCAGAGGGCTGAAGCTCTTGGGTTAGGGCCCAACTCTAGAGGTAGAGGTTCCTCTTTTTGTAGATGTATGCTTAGATTACATTCATCGTTAGCTTATGAACTGATTTTTGTGTTGTTAGTTTGCAAGTATTGGTATGATTAATTATTTTGCTTCCATTTGTGGATAGTTAGAACAGTGGTATCATAGTGACAGAAGGAATTTCAGAAAAACTGGTGATAGTGGTTTTCACCTCATCTCTCTCTTTTGGGATCATGACTTGAGGGACACTTTCATATAGTCCAAAAGCAAATTTCTTGCTTTGCTACATAAACTAGGTTTTCTTATTGAGTAGGCCTTTGTCTTTAAGTCTATTAGGATGAGCCACTATTGTCATTTTTAATCTCTTAAGTATGTATTGGTTTCAAAGCACTTCCACTCATGCACTTAGTGATTAGATGATAATAGCTCTGTTTTCTTCCATTTAATAAATCTTTGCCATGTATAGTTGCATTCGTGTATAGATGCAGACAAGAATGTGTGTTTATGGAGGATCTTCTCCATTTCAGGGAGACCTCATCTCAATTTCCTCATCCAAACCTTATCCACCCATGTTGCCAAAATCCATTAAAATCTGAATCTGATTTCTTGTTTTATAAGGAAAAAATCGACATTTCCATTGAGAAAATCCAACCATCTTGAAATACTTTCTTGAGATATCGATAGTGTTCACCCCCTTAATGCCTTATTCTCACATTATATACCTTTCCCAAGCTTTATTCCACCTTCTAAACCACTTCCTAATTTTTCAACATGTTCCTGTAGTAAAACAGGGGATCCTATAGGAGAACTAGGACAGCTTGTAGTTTTCTTGTAGCAACCTGTTTTGAGCCTGAATTGAGAAAAATCATCACTGATGCTAGGATTAGGCCTCTAGCTAACCTCCATGCCATCAAGAATATTATAACCCTCTTCATTCATACCTATCTCCCCTGCCAAAGAACAAGGAAAGATTAGAATTTTCATTCATAAAATGAAAAGATAAATAAAAAGAGTTCTTTTTATTTCCTTATTAGCACATGCACACAATAGTTAATACTCCCTAGATCAGATTCCATGCTCAGTTAGTTTAAATCATCACATGTGATTAATGGGGTTAAACTAGGTTTCTTTTGCAAGAAAAATGTGTCAATGAGTAGATAGAGGATTGTATGTTACTTTACAAGCATCTTCCATTTTAGTCTTTCATTCTTTAAAATATGCAACATTTCTTTTATTTCATTTAGGATATTTTCCCTTCTTCACTTGGTAGTCAAAATTCTTTTAGTCAATAGAAGACTGGTTTGAGAAACCTTAGTGGTCTATCGCCTTAGTTGAACAGTGACAAGAGTGGACCATTAAATCTATTTGTGTATACATGACTGTCGCCTCCAAGTTTGTATGAACCCTGGGTTGATGAAGTAAGGTTGGTAGACCCAGGAGTTGCAGCGTTCTTGTTGCAATACTAACGCTCATAAAAAATATGTAAAACATTTAAAAGCATCAAGCCATGCATGCATCATGCAAATTGTGGGCCATGTTTTATAATGCATTTTTATTTAACTTATGTAAATGTGCATTCAAAGAACTTTATATTAAAAGTTAACTATCAACCAACATCCATAGTAGCCTTTCTATACATGAATGCAAAATGTACATGTACCATATTTTACAATGCAATTTTAAGTTATCATTATTTTAGACATCTACATCAAATTATACTTGATTCATTCAAATGCAAAATGCAGACCAAATTTTGTAATTTGCAATTTTAATAGATTCATTTTAAATAATTCAAGACCAAGCAACTTTAAACAAAACCTAAGAATCATCTACTAACATTATAGGAATGATTGAATGAAGAATGTACCAACTAAATGCAAATTTACTTTCATTGCACTACATATTCATGAACTTAAATATGTAAAACCAAGTTTTAAGCATCAAATCATACATCAATTGTACCATGCAAAATGTAGATAAACTCCAAAATCAGCGTGTATTAAATGAAAAATTACTTTCATTGCACTACATATTCATGAACTTAAATATGTAAAACCAAGTTTTAATCATCAAACCATACATCAATTGTACCATGCAAAATGTACATAAACTCCAAAATTAGCATTTATTAAATGCAAATTTACTTTCATTGCACTACATATTCATGAACATAAATATGTAAAACTAACTGTTAAGCATAAAACCATACATCAATTATACCATGCAAAATGTACATAAACTCCAAACTTAGCATGTATTAAATGCAAATTTACTTTCATTGCACTACATATTCATGAACTTAAATATATAAAACCAAGTTTTAAGCATCAAACCAACATAAATTGTACTATGCAAAATATACATAAACTCCAAATTTAGTATGCATTAAAACATAATAACGAGTTCAACATTCAAAATATGTCCACAATTTCAAAAGATATAATAAAAAGTTGTCAAGTAATAAGTTGCATCAATTCATAATAAACAAGTTTACTTTAAATATCTCCAAAATTTATATCATGATAAAAGTAAATATAACATTAAAAATTGGTTAAATAAAAAGTTGCATCAATTTAGACAATATCGCTCTAATATACGATCTATCAACCTCCTGGTGCTCTCTTATGAATCATGGGTTCCCTGCACAACATGTGTAATTGCATCTATACATAATATTATGTACTTTAAAATTAAATGAGAATATAAGATCATCAAAACAAAATTATAAAAAAATTCAAATTCCATACAATACCTCATGGTGTCTGCCCTCCATTGTGCCCTTTTGGTGTTCATCTTGCATTGCGCCCTCCTAGATGCCTTGTACAATACATGTACATGTATTTGTTAGAAATTTTAAATTGCATGTATGAAAATGAATAAAGTCACAATATTAAAAAATTTCATTACACGACTTTTTCAAATTGTTTAGATGATACTATCCCCATTGTCAACTCCATCGCTAATGTCCCTAGACAATGGAAATCTCCCCAGACCTAAAGTTCCAAACTTTTAAACTTATAAGATAAATCTATAAATCAATTTTTAATGAAACTTGCACTTCAATTTATAACAAAACATAAGTGAAATATTCAATACTTGTGGAACATCTCCTAATAGGGAGGAATAGGGTGGCGCTATGTCCAAAAGATCCATCGGAATCAGAATATGTTAACATTTAATTATATATACATTTAATTATTTCTTTTAAAAATATGTCAGGTCACAATATATTGATATAATAAAAGTAGAATAATAACTATATCAACATGAACTCTTCAAAAACACTAGCATCTCTCAAAATATCTTCATTGGAACCTGAACCTGGGACAGTGACATTATCAAAATTATTGTTCAACAAACGAGTTAACTGCAAATGGTGAACATATGATACATTTTTGTTAGATTATATCTTAAAACATAACAAAATGTATGTGAATCAACACTAACACATACATTACAAATTACATTAAAATATCAACCCTGAACATTGACACATACCGATCCCATACCCTCTTTTTCATGAACAATTAGGCCTTCCAAACCATTACGACAAGCCTTTGAAAATGCTTTAAGTTCTTGAGTATTTATATTATCTATCTCCTCATCTTTTTTATGTATAAAACTTGTAGGCGGATTAGCTCATTCTCTTTGCCGATTTAGATTGATATCAATTCCGGTCAATGCACTTTGTATGTTATCTATGATGGCATCCCTTCCTTCTCGACTAATTTGAGAAGTGGCATCCATCTCTGATCACAAGGTTACTAGATGAGGAGTTTGGTGTACCAAAGGTGGCTTAGGGTGAAGTAATTCAGTATCACGTAATGCACCCTTACGACTATATAACCAGACTTTCCTAGTATCATAATATTCGGATGGAAGGCCATTGTAATTGGGTTTCATACCCAAAAAAAAATATGCATAGAATAATTTTGAAAAATAAACTGGAACCTCATTATTCCATGGTAGCTTTCCATATGCTGCAAGGAGTCTATCATACATATGGCAAGCTATATCAGGGTGCTTAAAATATTGCACCTTCAACATTGTTGTTTTCAGCCCTTCTTTGAAATTAAACATAGATTTTGAATCTTCTTTTGTAACCCTTTTATTAACCTCGACCCATTTATTGGGACCCATCACTGCCTCCTTTCTATGCCTCAACATATTTATAAATGAATCCATGGTTGGTCTAAGATTCTTGTAAAATTCAAGAAATGAACTTAAATAGTGTGTAACTATTTCTAAGCTTTCTCTACTTTGTGCAAGGAGTTCCAAACTCTGAAGATATTTCCTCAATTTATAATAATGAGTTTTTCACTTTTGTAATGTGCATTGTAAGAGGTTTGTCTCCCAAGGAATCTCATTCAGAATATGAGATGGATAAAAACTAGTTGTTGTCTAGCCTTCTTCTTGAACCGTCCGACTTTGCTTACATCTGTTTGGACCAACATTTTCACCCTCTAGATCAATATACATATAATTTCATAAATATAAAAGCATATGAACAAATGTATTCAAACATGTATGTAATATAGACATGTATAATTTATCAAAAAGGTGTTGACCACCGTTACATGACAACATTGTGAGTGAATCATCTAGAAAAATATAAAATCATTTTTCAATATTTATATGTACATACATATGATTCTACTTATTTATCATTTATGTAAATTCATATATATATATATATATATATATATATATATATATATATATATATATATAGATATATAGATATATATATATATACACACACACACACACACACATACACACACATATATACACACACACACCACAATGTGAACAATGGACCTCTCTAGATTCATTTGATATTCTCTTTGATCAATGACCTCAACCTCCCACTCTAGTAGATGCACGAGACTCTATTGATGTTCGCCTCGAAGAATCATGTGGCAAAATATACTCCCATGATATGGATGTCCTTAGATATATAAACATGCATGATATTTAAAAAGATACTTTGTGGATTTACAATTTTTTTTAAATTCTATTTAAAAAGATCATGAATTCAAAAAATTGTTGTAACTCTTCAAGTTAGAACATGCATTTAAAAGTATTGAAATTTCTATTTAAAAAGATTAAAAATTCAGAAAATTGAGATAACCCTTGAAGTTACCTCGTGCATTTAATTGATTTAAACCTTGAAATTACATCATGCATTTTAAGACCTTAAAATTGATATTTAAAAACATTGAAAGACTAAAAACACAAGTGTTGAAGCATGCACATTTTGAAAATTGAATACAAAATTTTCTAAAACATGTCAAGCTCATGAAGTTGTGTTTACATAGTGGGGGCACACTTGGTATAGAATTGAAAAAAACACATGGTCATTAAAAATGACACATTGATAACTAAAAAACACACACATGTCAAATATATCTTACATTGTCTATCAATAAATATTGATGGAGAACTTCTTAACAGTAATTCATATTTCACACACAAATCTTGAATTGGCATTGCTCCATACAATAGATCACTAGACATCCTATTAACATTTTCACAATGTATTATGCTAAATGTTTGAAATTGACTGACAATATTTTTTGCTTCTCCATGTAGTTGTTTTAATTTCCCCTTTTTAACTTGGTACACACCTTTCATCTAGTTGCACACAAGTTTAGAATTTGTGAAGGCTGCAATTCCATTGGATCCATAGCCCCTAGCTTTTCCTAAGCCTTCTATCAATGCAATATAATATGCTTCATTGTTGTTGTTCTTCCAGGTACATTCCTTTTCCTTTGGAGGAATTTTCTCATCACAATATTACATAGAACATAAGTAATCATTGCTTGCCCTGGATTCGGATAACAAGAAACTTCTATGCATAATGTCCATTTTTCAACCATGTTTAATGGGTTTTTTGATCATTGCAAAAAAATAAATTCAATAAAATGAATTTAATATATTTATACAGGTGTTGGTGTTCAAGTATTAATCACACAATTCATCAAATCCACATTTAATTTTCATCCTGGGGTTCTACCAGTTATTGCAAGGCTATCATGCCATGTATGTGCAAGCCATAGTTTCCCTATTCAGTATTGAACATTAATTATAAATTCATCAATGTGTAAAAACACACAATAGTTGTAACAACAAATAAGAGTAACAACAAGTAGTAACTGTAACAAAAATAAGAGTAACAACACTTAGGAATCACAACACACACTAATAAACATTCACAACAACAATAAACTCACGGCAATAAAATTAAACACACATCTAATCCAACATCACATGGTCAGGAGAGTGGGCCCAACTCCCCGATTAGGGTTGTGGTGAGATCAACAAATCGCAATATGCTCAGAAGATCAAATTGTCATTAATTAAAGAAATATTGCAAGTATGTTGTTACAGACTTAGAGTTAGAGTATTTCTCCTATAACTTTAATGACTCTCAACAATGATAGCTTTCACAACCAACTCTACTTTTTGTTAATAATACAATTCCTAGAATTACGGGGTTGTTTGCCTTTAATTACATGGTGGTTTTTAGAATGAAACACAATGTAAAAGAAAGCAGTGTGTCAATTGAGAGATTGATTTACTATTGTAGCCAATGTTTAAGGATAGTGTTGCCAGCTTTGATGGTATCATTGAATGAATCATAGTCGTGTTCATTCTTCCTTCGAATATGTAGAAATAACTGAATTAGCAAGTCGCTTAGGTAATAATCCCCTACGACTAAGCTTCATTTACCAATAATCCATAAATACATGGCAAGAGGTATACCTAGGTGTTTGAAGATATCGATTAACCATTATTGGTGTGAAGTGGGTAAAAAGAATAGGGTAAAAAAGGTGAGTAAAAGTATGCAAATCTAGACACAAATATCTCCCCCAACTGTCCTTACTGCATGTCCTCATGTAGCTCGTCATCTACGCAGATCAGGGTTGGAGTTGCGATGATCAGCATGAAGTTGTACAAGATCTTATTTTGCAGCCATTTTTGCCCCCAAAGGCTTATATCCATCTATCTAGATAACTTCCTTCCACCAATCCTCGCCTACCTCGTAAGCTGGAGTATACTAATTAGCTAGCAGCCAGATAATGGGGAATCGAAACCTCAAACCCATCCATCAGACCCCATGAATCCACATGCATGCAATATACCAAGGTGCCCTATTTAGAGCCTGAGAAAAATTGGGGGCCCCAAAAGGCTTACATATCCTGACGGCTGATGATGATAACGCCCACTGTTTTTGGCAGCTATCTCAGGTCTCCTCTTGAAAAGTAATTTTTTTTTTGTGGATATGTCAACGCACCATTTCTAGGTTTGTAGCATTTGTTATTTCCATCCCTCAATTCCTAAGAGGGTTTTGTGTCTGCTATAAACATTCACAAATTGAAAATTCTCCATCTGAAGGGCAAGTGGCCTATTTGCTTAATTCTCTTCGAACGTATCGAAGGCCTTCTTCCCTTTAAACTGATCAACCATGTATGAGGAAAAGGCTCTCAGTTGAATGTCCCCCAGGTATGGCATTGGGTTAAATGATTGATCATCACCCAAAAAATAATCATGCATGTATAACTCACACATCAAGTGTTGATCCAAAATATTGTGGCATCTCAAGATGCACATAAACTGCATTGAATCTTATATCTCATGGTTGAGCTCCTGGTGGACACTTATTAAACAAAATAATAGTTACCACTCATGGAGAAAAAGAGGATAGCTATGAGCAGGGGTTGGCAAGCTGTTACCTATTGTGCTAAAGAAAAAATTTCTTCCTTAACGGCCTTTAATAGATTCACCTATTTTTCTAGTCCCTCAATTCACTCTGTTGTCTCTCCTACTTCCACCTTTCCTTCTCTATTTGTTATATGTAGTCGAAGACTATTTTCACAGCTTGCTCACGAATTTACCTTATTCCTACCCTATGGCTTTCCAGAGAAATGGACCCCCGTTGGAGGCGAGTTGTAGCAACATGCCATTTCTGGGTCTATGCATCCATCACGAATTATCGAGACTCAAATAAATGAAATAATGTCTCAATCTGTGTAACTGCTGAATTCGTTGGCCTATCTTCGGTCTGTTCTACCACTGAAACAATTTTAGGTCGGGGCTTTGTAGTGTTTTTATTGTGATTCCTCACTCTTCTTCGTAAGCGCCATAGTTGTTTTCTCAATTTAATGATTTCCAATTTCATATGCATGTTTTCTCTGAATTGTGACTGATATCTTTCCTTAAGAGGGGGTCTCCTTTTTTTGCATTGCTTGATGAATTCCTATTTTACAACAACTTCTTCCACATGTCTCACAGCTAATCCAGGGTTTGGCAGGTTGACGTTGACAAAGTTGGTAACTGGTTCTCTTTTATTTTGATTTCTCCCGTTTGTTCCTCGACTTGGGTAATAACCCCACCATCTTGTTCTTTAGGTCTCAAGATCTCTTCATCTTCCCTTTGTGGCTCTAGATTCACTACATGGTCTTCTGGGGTAGTTTCTTTGACACCCTTCTCTCACAGTTACTCTGTTGCCCAACCATCCTCTTCAATCTGCTTAGGAATTATCTCTAGCCCTTGTGGGTTAGTCTTATCTACAACATCCTCCTCTAATGGTTTTGTAGAAGTATCACTGGCCATTGATTCTTCATTTTGTCTTTTGGTCGGCACTGGTTCTTGTGTGGCAGTGTTGACCACAAACCCTTCAATTTTCTTAATTCGTTCACCAGTCAACACTGGTTTTTGAGTAATGATGTTGATATTATTTCCTCTAACCGTCCCAACAAATGTTAAGATTGGGGGAGAAGATTCTTTCTTTCTCCATGTGTCTAAGGGAACAAAATTCCCTTGCCCCTTTTGGCAAAGATGCAAGAAAGGGAGAGCGAGGAATAATTTCATCAATTTCCATTGTTTCAATGCCTGCTAACGTAGGCCCTCCTTCCTCTTCTTCTATGTTCAACGACTGTTCTATGCTCCCTTCTACTCCTTCTACTTGTGCTTGTTCCAAATTGTCCTTTTTCCCAACAACTGACATTGGTTCTTGTGGAGTAGTGTCGACTGCAACCCATGTTTCTTCCAAAGGTTCCACATTCATTTGAGCAGGTGGTGCTGGTTCTTGTGTGGCAGCACCACCTACATTTCCATCCAAAGGTTCTTCAACTACTTGGACAGGTGGTGCTAGTTCGTGTGTGTCATCACCACCTACATTTTCAATCAAAGGTTCTTCAATTGCTTGGACAGGTGATGTTGGTTCTTGTGTGTCAGCACCAACTACATTTTCAAACAAAGGTTCTTCAATTGCTTGGACAGGTAATGCTGGTTCTTGTGTGTCAGCACCACCTACATTTTCAACCAGATGTTATTTAATTTCTTGGACAGGTGATGTTGGTTATTGTCTCACAGCCTGCCCACCCATTCTGCAATGGCTTTGTAACAACATTTCAGAGTGAAAAGCAGACCGTCGAGGAGGAGTGTCGGCAGATAGATTTATAGTGAGAGAGCTCTGATAGCAATGGGGAGCAGTGAAAGTGAAATCCGTGAGGGTAGGAGTGAAATATGGAAAAATCCATGGCGGATAATGGTAATAATGAGTAGTAATTGTGGGAATTACTTCACAACGTTGGAAAGGGCCATTCATTAATACAATAGTACTAACTTCAACTCCCAATGCATAAGGGTAACCATGCGAAGTATGGTGGAAATAATGCAGTGTATGCACTTAGCATAAGGTTCAATAATGATAATAAAAAGTCATTATTGTAATTTAATTATGGAAATTTTCTCATTTATTATAGTACCTCACCCCAAATAAGGGACGACTGTCCTCGGTGATATCGATTCATGTCAAATGGATTATCAATCAAATCCATAAAGTCGATTAGGGAGGTACCTGGCGACTTACCTTGACGGAGTAACAACAATGGAGGAGTAACAACATTGGAGGGGTAAAATCAACTGAGGAGTAACATCATCGGGGGAGTAAAAACACCCGAGCAGTAATAGCACCACTTGAAAACTTAGTTGAAATCGCGACGGAGTAACAACACTGGAGGAGTAAAAAAACAGGGGTACCAACAACACCAGTACAGTACCAACACCGGGAGAGTAACAACATTATATTATTATATATTATATATATATATATATATATATATATATAAAATTGTTTTTTTAGATCAATGGTGTAGAGGAGGAATTCCCTACACTAATAACTTCAAAACTAGGGTTATCAGAGAGATGTTTAATAAAGGAGTCCCTTGAAGCCGGATGGTTATATGCTCTGAGGTAATTTCCATTCACAATCAAAGGGGTATATGCCTCATCAATTGTTATAATTCTAACAGTCCCATTATCGAACACCATGTCAACTTCATGTGGTCCCATCCAACTAGAGCATATTTTTCCCTTAAAATACTTGAACCGAGAATCATAGAGCAATGCCCAATCTCCTCTTTAACCTTTTCCTTAATGAATTTATCATGCCATTTAGTTCACTGCTATTGGATTACAGTAGTATTATAGACAATTACTAGACAAATTTCATCCAACTCATTCGACTGTTCTAGTCAATGTTTCTAGGGTTCTGAAATATATAAACCTACTTCAAGGGCTATCCTGAGAGTCTTAATTTTGAATTCCACTAGAAACAAATGGAATTTCCCATAGACAAGCTCATATGGTGAAAACCCTGTTGTGTTCCACCATGTTGTTCTATACGCCCACAGTGTCTCAAGAAGCTTCTCAGCCCAATTCTGGTGATGGTTCGCTATAGTCTTTGAAAGAATATTCTCTATTACCTTGTTTTTTCTTTGGAATTGACCATTCACCTGAGGGTGATATGGAGATGTTACCCTATGGTTGATGCCATACTTTTTCATAAGTCCTGCTATCAGATGCGATGTAAACTGTGCCCCTCCATTTGAAACTATCTCTCTAGGAGCTTCGTACCATGCGAGAATTTCCTCAAATAAAAAGTCTGAGATAACTTGTTCTGTTTCTTTCACAATAGCCTTGGCCTCTACCCACTTTATCACGTAATCTGTGCAAACAAGAATGTGAACTTTCTATTGTGAAGGGGGATTAAATGGCCCAACAAAATTGATAACCCATTTTTTAAAGGGCTCAAGAGCTAGTTGGGGATGTAATGACATTTCATATACCCGACTAGGATAACCCATTCACTGGCAACTATTGCACCGTCTAACATATTTCCTTACATCACAAAAAAATAGAAGGCCAATAATATCCCATTTGTAACACCTTATGACATGTCTGTTTATCTGCAAAATGTCCCCCATAGGGGCCATCACGAGTAGCTTTTAAGATGTCATAGATGTCATCACCACTTATGCAGCACCGGATTTGAATGTCAGATCCTATTTAAAGGATATATCCTTCTATCCATGAATAACGAGCACTATGATGGATAATCCTTCACCGTTCTCTATAAGGAAAGTGTTGAGGCACCTTTCATGTAGAAAGATAGTTAGCAATATCTGCATAACACGAAGTGTGAGAGAAAAGGAAAAAAGATGTTCATCTAGAAAACTATCCTCTACAAGTGTACCTTCATCACTAATATCTATCCAAGGTAGGAAATCTGCAACTACATTATCTTTCCCTAGTTTATCTACAAAGGTAATATCAAATTCTTGAATGAATAGTAACCATCTTGTAACCCGACCAGGGGTTATTGGTTTGTTCATCAGATACCTGCTATCTATATGATCAGTGTGCATGAAAGTAGGATACCCTGTGATATAATGCCAAAATTTATTAATAGGATAACTGATAGCCAAGAACTCCTTTTCAGTTACCGTATAGTTTAATTCAGCAGGGGTCAAATTTTTTGTTGACATAGTAAATTGTGTATGGTTTATTGTCCTCTTGTTGCCCCAAAACCACCCCTACTTCCATTTGAGAAGCATCAGTAGAGATGTGAAATGAGATATTCTAGTTACGACTACGTAATATCAGAGCCTTGCAGACTAGTTCTTTTATTTCTACAAAAGTTGCTTCACATTCATCTTTGACAATGTTTTTTAAGGAAGGATTCATTCTTATTTAGGGCTTCCTAATAGGTTGAAATTCCTCTTCAATGTATATATGATGAGTACATAAATCAGCAGGGATTCCTTTCATATTTGTATACTCCCAAGCAAAGGCTTATTTATGCTCCTAAAGGACTTTCAACAATTGCTTGGATCAAGAGTGTGAAAGGTCAGGATTAATATTCAATCTTTTCCCTTGTTCAATTTCTATAGGAACACTATTACGAGGTACAATTTCAAGAATGTTTTCTACTTCTGTTTCTGGTTCAATATCTTCTTGAACATTGCAACTCATGAAAATTTCTACCAGCTAATGGGTTGAATCATAGATGGAGCCCAGACTACTGAGAAAGGTGCTATTGGCATTGTCCTTCATTTCATCCTTAAAACAGAGAGCCTCATTGATGGTAAGGATGGGTCTAACTTCTTCATTCTTTGATTCAGGCACTTTGGTATGTAGAGACTTTTGTATCAAGGTAAATGCAGGTTTATTTTATGAACTTGGTTCTGCAGGTGGGTAAAGGATAACATTCTTTGTAACTTCCCCATTGGATATTACCATGTTTGCAGGCCGACATCCAATGTAAGCATCTATTGTTGTAAGCCAAGGTCTTCCTAAAATCAAAGGACATCCACTAGTTAGGGATTGGGTATGTAAAACCAAAAGGTCAACAGGGTACTGCCATGAGTCTACAGAAATAGTGATACCTTCTAGCTTCCCTACCGGTCTTATAGTAGACCGATCTTCCAATTCTAAGATGGTGGGAGTTGGTTTAAGGTTTCATAGACCCAAGGTAATTACAATTGCAGAGGTTATAACATTTATCGTTGCCCCCAAACGTACCAATACATTTGGGATATCCTTCCCATTAATCTGTACTGTCAAAATTGGGTTCCCAGGGTCCTTGTATTTGACAGACATAGATTTCCCCAGCATTATATTTGATAAATTACCCATGACATGAATAGTAAATGGGTCATTTGGTTTTTTGCCAAGTTTCTTAGAAAAATATTCTTTAATTGTCTTAGCATAAATCGATACGTCCTTCATAGCCTAAAGTAACGTTATTTTAACAAATAAATTCTACAATTCCCCTAAAAAGTTAAATTCAGGATGAGGACTTTGTTTGCTCAAAGATAATCTTTCCAGATAAGGTGGAATAGTCTGACATCCTCTAGTAACAATAGTTTATGAAGGCATTTGTTGCTTTATAGGAATATGTGCTGGTTCATCCCTTATTGTTCTATGTTTTGGTTTTGAGACTTCATCATCAGTTTTTTCAACAATTATTGGTGAAGTCTGAGTATTGACCACCTGACCAGATTGAAGATTTAATTCGTTACATTCCATAGTGGCAATACTATATGCAGGGAGGTTGAGTGTCTCAACTTGTTGAGCCCCTCTATTATTTGGATTTGGATTGGATTGGACATTTTTGGGTCTAAAATTCAAATGCAAATTAGAGTTTCATTTAATGTCAACCCGGGTAAGTAAAACTTCGAGGATCATCCAATATATATGGACTCACAGACAAGCTAAACTAAGCTAGGTGAAGAAATATTAAAGCTCCCTTATAGGAGACTATTCATTAATATTTCTAATCAACTATTTAAACTAATGAAATTAAATCTCTTAAATATAATTCTGATTGACTGCATGAAATATTAAAGCTTTCTTACAAGAGACTATTCCTTTATATCTCAAGCATATAAATCGGAAACTTAAACTAATGAAATCAAACATTAAATAATTAATCAGATTTATTGAAGGAAACATTAATACTTTCTTACGAAAGGTCATTCATTAATATTTCAAACATATAAACCTAATAATTTAATCTAATGAAATTCACAAACATAAAATAAAAGCTTACCAAAACAAAAGTGTACCTGCTAGGCAATGGGGATCCTTCCGAGCATTCACAAGCACACCAAAAGAGAAGTCAAATGTAGAGGATCAAAGAGGCTCCATTTTATTCATCATAATCTTCAAAGTACAATGGCTAAAAGCTCATATGATCCCAACCAAAACTATTCTAAATTCTATCTAGATTAAGATTACTAGGTTACAATGAAGGACTAGGTTCTAAGATTCTAAAAATATTAAGATTACAAATGAAGATTAAGATTAAGATCACAAATGAAGGAGATAACACTCCTATTTATAAAAAAGCTATGATAACAAACTCATAAATGTAGATCCACTATTTCCTCCTTTGATCCACATATTTCTCATCCAATGCTGACACATAACCCTATCCTCCATGATCTCCTCCACGAGGTCCATGATCTTCTCCATGAGGTCCATGATCTCCTCAAATTCGAATTTGAACATAGAGTGCCACATAAAGATGCCTTGGAAGCTTCCTTTGTACCTTCACATGTCAACAAACTCATTCTAATTGCTAGGTATAAGTATATGGATATTATTTTCTAAGGTTTAACCACAAATCACTTAAAAATACTAAGAATTAATAATGTTTTGGAAAACACAATGGTAACCCATTTAATGATGAAAGTGAAGCTGATGTGGTTACATGGTGGTTGAATAGAGGTGAGAAAATGTGTGAATGGAGTGAAAGTGGATGTATTTTAAGGATAATTCTTAGGCCCAACATAACCCCAAACTAAAGGTATTGCATGTCCTCATGCAATCTATTACATTACTTTTTGATACTTGAGCTTTGTCTTAAACTTTGCATGATATCATTTACTTAAATTTTGCAAAGTGTTTTTGATGAATTGCAACTTGGTTGGTTCTTGTGTTTCAACCATATTTTGTTTGTTGCCTTCAATTTTAATGTATGAACTTTGCATAATGATAATTTGATTTTTATTAGAAAGTATTTTTTTTGGAATGCATCATGGTTGGTTCTTGTGTTACAACCATG
>APFE031350151.1:479278-489792 GCA_000404065.3 Pinus taeda
TGTTTTGGCAATTTTATGAAATGAGGAAAGGAAGCTTTTCCAAAAATTATCATTCTAGCTTTCAAGGAATTAAATGGTTAAAAGTTAGAAAATATCATATCTCAACTTACCCTTTCAAAAATGGATTAGTTGTGCATGTGTGGTTGCAAAATTCTGATCATTGTCTTCTTCGCTTGGCTGTGAAAATGGTGGATGAAGTTGAAAAAGTGAATCTTTTATTGTTGCTACATCTGCTACTGGATCCTCTGTTGAATGCTTGGAATCTGCTACTCAATGTGGCTGAAAATGTATAAGGCTTGGAAGATATACAAAATTTAGAATTTACACTTACCCCCCAGCCTTATTTATTGACTTGTCCTCAAGCCATTTATATCAAAAACTGGAAAGTAATGAAAGTAAATTTGCTTCCTCTGCTACAAAATGATGGATCTTCAAGTCTTCAACCCTCTTTGGCACAATTATTGTCATTTGAATAAATGTTTCGGTGTCGAACATAACAAGAAATTGTTAACTTAGTGGCCATTAATGGATGCCACTAGTCAACATGAGAGCTCCCATATTTGGTGTGGATGAGAGTCAAGATGCCCCTAACACATCATTCTAAGTATGAATGAATTTGTTGTTGTCAAATACTTATAAGATCTGATGAACAAGAGACATTAATGTATTCCCTTTGTTTATCAGCATGATAGCTTGCCCTTAAGGCATGAAAGCTTCAATGTGTTTTTAGAGAAATATTTAGACTCAAGGATTATGGACTCAATGGTGTATGGAAGAAAGGTTTTATTTGCAAGGGTAGGAAAAAGGAAACTGGCAATGAATATTTAAAGTGGAACAAAAATCTTGTAAATGAGATTCATTACTTTTATTGGTGGGTTAGGATTGAAGAAAATGTAATGAAGTCTATGTGGATAATGAGAAATTGATAATGACTCTTGCTGGGAAAAAGTGAATTATGGCATGAATAATCTCAAAAATAGCAAATATTCTCCTTAATTATGGACTTTATACTAAAATAGCTGAGTTTTACCACCATTGACTAGCCACCTGTGGACGTCGAATTCAAGTGTGGTTAGGTATTTCACCATCCTCGTACATTTAGGAACAACCCCAAAGTATTCAAATTTGTTAATTTGTCATGCAACATATCAACCGATTAAACCCTTACAGGAAGTTACAAGAACTTGTAATTTTCTGGCAATGTCATTCTTATGATGATGGCCTTATTCTTTAGAATTTCTCATGAGAATAGTCTTTTGAAGACCAATTGTCATCACAATTTAATCTCTTTAATGATCAGCTGATCATCTGAAACCTACTAAAAAAAATTGGCATAAAAAACATAAGTTTGTTCAAGAAGAGATGGTCATTCCCTTCCTGATTCTTACGCAAAAAATTGTATGCCAAAATGAAACATATTAAGGAATATAAAAAGCATAGTTTTAGTGCAGTTCATGATGTTAATAACAATCTATGTTTAATAAAAATAACCATGAAAAGTAAATCAACTCCTTGTTTGTGTCTGATGACTCATGGAATGTGCATGTAAAAGCTTAGCATTATAGATTTGTTGTGTACGTTACATAAAAGCATGCAACATGAAGAAGTTTTAATTTTATTGCCAAAACAGGATAATCCTCCAAATGTTCAATAAACGCATCCTCCTAATTTGCTTCCAAGTGTTCTATAATTTTTAAAAGGTGTGTGGCACATTTTTTAATTAATAAAATCTCACAAAGGCCAATGCATAACTTTGTTTGTCAATCTTGGAAATAAAATCAACCTGAATTCATTTTAATGGATGCCTGCTCTTTGTAATTACATATCTCGATTAGCAAATGTATGGTGGGTCGAAACCCCCATAGAGGACTCTTAAGACCCGGAGTGGAGGAAGGCTAAAAGGAAGGAAGGAAGTCTTAACATCCCTTAGCCATAGAAAGAAATCACGCATGATCAAAGAATTACGATTTTGCCAATTTTTTTAGCTGTAGAAAATGCTGCTTCATAACGATGGCCACATAAGCTCATTTTTCTGTGTGCAGATTTTGTTCAACATGGGTACATTTGAATTTGTTTGATTGTAGGTATGTTGTAGTTGAGAAAAGGACACATCGAGCCCACTCATCTTGGGTCATTGGAAAAGATTATTTGGCTGCTAGTTCAAGATGGAAAACGTTTTTCATCATAGCAGTTTGCCAGAAATGCGTAGCAATTTTGACACATCATTTTAAAACTAGATTTTGGGCCAAATAAAAACGAATTTCTAAAAAATAAAATGTGGGTTTTTCTCAAAACAGGGTTAGCTATAAAACCCAAAAATTATTTGCTCCAATCCATAACTGATTGGGAGATATGCAGGGTTCTATAGAGCCTTATTTGGCAAATGGTGTGTGAAAAAAACAGTTTTTAATTAATGCAGAGAGACAATTGTGGCCATTTAGTTTTCTCGAGAAATGCCATTCTACAAACACTCCATTGTATTTCTAGCGATATATTAATTTTTATGTGTTTCAAGTGGGCTTGTGGCACAAAGAACAAGTCGGCTAAGCCTAGAGTGTGCTCTAAAGGACAATTCGTTGAAACCCAAGGAGAAGCATATAAATAAAGGTAATTGTTAAGGCTTAAATGGCATTATCCAAGGTGCATCAATTCATAGATAAGACATCTAAACCTGGACGCAGACATGAAGCAAGTCAAGTGAAGGAAAGGAGGATTGGTTTTTCTTTTTGTGATTGTCTTGTGGGCTGAAGTGATTACGACAAGGCCGAGTAGGTGGAGGAGATTTCTGGAATGGTACCAGATTCAAAGAAAATTGGTGGAGTTATGCTTGTTTTTTTTAGTAGTCTCAGCAGAGGATTGTCACTTAACCAGAGCATGGGAAGGGCGACAACAAATCTCTGTTGAGTAAACCTATCAAAGAACAATATCCCAAGAGTAAACACATCAACAAATGTACATTAAAGTTGTGTTGATTTGATAAAATGCTCCTTTCAATATTAGATTGACCGATTATGTAGGAAACGCTTAGATGGTGGCTCCCTTCCTTTTTCTTAAGATCAAGATATTGACTACAAATATTTGCAGATCGAATCTCGGTGCCAAAAATTTGCATGCAATCAAAAAATAATTAATAGCTTCACAAAATCTACATGTAATCATCAAATCGCTCAAATCGTTTCACAAAATATACATGCTCAAATTGCTTAAATCTCTCAAATTGTGGTTGTAGGTTAGATGGATTCATGCCACTATTTTAGACATTATAAGTGTAGGAGTGATTGGTGAGCGAGATGTGATGGTTGCTCATCGTGATATTGACAAATGGAATCATGCGTACAACATTTCGGATGAAAAGCTGGGATGGTGTAATGGAGAGAGTGCATCAAGTGGCTTCTTGGATTCAAAATCTACTCTATTAGGTGTTGATTTTGCTATGGAACGCCCTTTGAGGCCAATATCTAAGAAATCTATTCTGTTTGGATTGCTTATAGGATAGATTTGCTTGGGAACCTTCTCATTTGAAGCGGAAATCTACGAGGCAATCATATTGAAATGAATATGAGTGAAAGTGGATGTATTTTAAGGATAATTATTAGGCCCAACAAACATGTAGTTGAGGACGAAGAGGAGGCTTACTAGTGGGCACATTAGCAAGGCGCTGTAGCTGCTACTCTTGTAGAGGTTGGGAGAATTGTCCTGAAGGAGGAGGATGAGGTCCATGCAAATTCTGGGACCATGAAGAATTTGGACTAGATTGAGGGTACCATGGTTGCTAGGGCATTGGATATTGGTATGAAGGTGAAAAAGGTACAGAATGATGACCAAAATTCATATTATTAAAATAATGAGATGAGTCTTGAGGCATACCTTGATTCATGTTTGGTGGTCGTGGTTGCCATGGTTTCGTTGATCCCATAAAATGAATTTGATATACTTCTTCATTTGTTCCCTAAGAGGCTGCCTTCAATCAAGGAAGAGACGTACAAGTGCTAGTGGAATGACTTTGTTTACATATAGCACAAGTCTCCACGAAATTTAATGGACATTCTTTCAACGAATGCTTCTTCTTGCATTGAGGGCATAAAATAGACATAACCTTCTCTGCTTCCATCTGCTTCTGTTTTTCATGTAACACGTCTAGTTGTGATGATTATGTGCTCAGGATATCAATTCTCAGGTTGTCCAGCAGTTCCCAATTTCAGCATTTGTAACTCCACCACTGGATGTTTTGAGAGTTCGAATTCCCTGCCTTTGTCTCACAGCCCCTCATGAACACTTCATGCATAATTTGTAGATGGTATCAAATTCTTCCTTTGATATATCTCCTTTCCCTACTATGTTTAATAGCTCCAGAGATTCCTCCCCCAATGCTTTGAGAAAGATGATCTTCAATATATTCTTATCCATGTCATTGCGGCCTGATCTCTACAAACTATATTGAAAACATTCCACCAAATCTTCCATATTCTCATCCTCTTTTTGCATAATCTTAGGGTTTCTTCCTTCACATTTCGGGATTTGCAGTAGTCTTGATATTTCTTGAGGAAAATCATGTTCATATCATCCCATGTAGTAATATTTTTCCCCCTAAACCCATAAACCATCTTAAAGTCGTGCTCTTCAATGTAGCAGGGAATATCTTCAATTTCTGAGAATTAGAAATATAATCATACCCCCAAAAAATAATGTCGAATTCAAAAAGGAATGTGTCCAGATCCTTGGAAGAAGGCCATCAAAATTAGGCAATGTTGTTAAAGGAATAGGCTTCATAGGCACATCACCTCTGATATCTCCAATTAGGAATTCGATCTGAAGAAGTTGCAGGAGCCATGAATATCTACCAATACCCACTTGGAATCTGAATGGGTTCTGGCTCTAGATGTTCTGTAACATATGATTGAATTTGTTTAACAACACTCCCTTGATCAAATGGTGCAAATAATTCCCTCAAATATTCCTCCTCTGAACTTGCAATATGCAGTTCCTAAGATCCTCTACTTGCTACTTCTTCTTCCTTGAATTTCACTTTTGGTATTGGGGGAGGTTCTGGTTGTGAAACGGATTGTCCTCTAGATCTTGTATGAGATATTACACTAGCAGTAGCTTGTGATGATGCTCTAGACTCAGCCCTTTGAAATGATCTTTTGGATGTAATTTTTCCTACCTAGATCAAGCCCTTTTTTTTAGGGGTCTCACACTACCCCTTTTATTGGTGTCTCTATTCATACAATTAGGAAATAAAAGGGAAACATTCATGCAAATTAAAAGCTCAAGACCTAGAGCAGGATAAGAACTTCCCTCCCTAGCACGAGAGAGTGGCCCCTAAAGAAAACAAGAGAAAGAAAGTAAACATATCACAAAAATCAAGCTCAAGACCTGAAACAGGGTGAAAAATAAAACTTCCCTTCCCAGGTCAAGAGAGGAATACTTATGAAAGAATAAAAAATCAATCTAAAGCTCCAGACCTCGAGCAAGGTGATTAAAAATTCCTTCCTCAGGATGAGAGAATAATCCTTAAAAAACAAGAAAAACAAGAAACCAAACAACCAAACGATCTAATACTCAGGACCTGGAGCAAGGTGTAAGCTTCCTTCCTCATGACGAGAGATCAGCCCTATGGTCAACACTAGTTGTACTTTCATGCCTTTGATAGCCTCCCCAGTACTGGTGCAAAACTGTTGGTGTTCAACTATGAATCATGCAATTCACCCAATCCACATTTAATTGTCAACCCAAGGTTCTACCAGTTATTTTAAGGCTATCATGCACTGTATGTGCAAACCACAGTTTTTTCTACCCAGTATTGAACATTAATTATAAATTCATCAATGTGTAACAACACAAAATAACTATAACAACAAATAAGAGTAACAACAACTAATAGTTGTAACAACAATAAGAGTAACAACACTTAGGACTCACAACATACACTGATAAACATTCACAGCAACAATAACCCCACTGAAATAAACCTAAACACACATCTAATCCAACAGCACCTGGTCAAGAGAGTGGGCCCAACTCTGTGATCAAGGCTATGGCAAGATCAACAAATCACAATTTCCTTAGAAGATCAAAATGTCATTAACTAAAAAAATATTACAAGTATGCCATTACAGACTCAGAGTTAGAGTATTTCTCCTATAACCTTAACGAATCTTAACAATGATAGATTTCATAGCCTGCAACTCTACTTCATACATTTTGTCAATAATACAGTTCCTAGAATTACGATACTGTCTGCCTTTAATTACATGGTGCTTTTCAGAACGAAACAAAATGTAAAAGATAGCAGCATGTCAATCGAGACATTGATTCACTATTGTAGCCAATGTTCAAGGATAGCATTGCCAGGTTTGATGGTATCATTCAGTGAATCACAATCCTAGTCATTCTTCCTTCAAATCTGCAGAAATAATTGAATTAGCAAGCCACTTGGGTAATAATCCCCTACGACTATGCTTCACTAAACAATAATCCATAAAGACATGACAAGAAGTATACCTGTGAATTTTAAGATATCAATTAACCATTATTGGCATCAAATGGGTAAAAAGACTAGGGTAAAAATGGTGAGTAAAAGTATGCAAATCTAGCCACCAACAACAGGTATTGTTAGGTTGTGCAAAATATTATTTTTTAGACAAATCTGTCGAAAGGCTAGGTAGTAAGAAAGGTTGTTTCTAATTGGTTGGATGGTTCGATAATTGCAAGAAGAAGACAACTAGAGATCTCTAATTAGCAACCCAATAACATTTAAATTAAAACGCCAAAAAAATATGGCAAAGCGATACCAACACTATAATTACTCATTAATGTTTTCCTTCACCATTCAAACAAGTAATCAAATTAATTCATTCAAGAAACTAGATTTAATTGCAAGATGTAATTCAATGATGGTGACCGGGCCACCGTTTCAACTCAAGTGAAAATATCCATTTTTGAAAAGATTTTTAAAAATATTTGTCCATTTTTTCATTTGGATAATTTTATTTCAATTAATTCTAGTAGAGAATGTGTACAATCTTTGATTCATTAAAGTATGTAATGTGGAATCATGCATTTAATTTTTTATTATATACGATATCTATATTGTATTATTGCTACAAATAATCTTTTTTTAATTTAGATATTTCTTAATTGTGCAGGATTTACTGTGGTAGTTGAATCTCCTTCCAAAAGTATGTAGATGCATTAATAATATGGTGATTTTATTTCTTAGGAGGATGTAGATGAGACTCTATTCGTCCTATCAGAATGTGGAAATTATTTTATGTGATGTTTTAACCCAAGCATCAGAAACTAAGAGACATTTGGCTTAGCCTTGGTAGGGTAGTTTCTTAAGCATCAAATCCATCCATTCAATATTTTTTATTCCTATTTGAATCTTTTCAATTCATTAATCTATTAATTTTTTATTAAATGAACATAACATTTTAGTAGTTTGAGAAAGAAAAATAAATCTACAATTAGAAATTTCTAAGGTAATATTGGGAAGGATTTTTTGGTAAAATTGAGAGAGTATTTTATGGTTTACTTATGATTTTTCAACTAAATAAATCGAGCTTGGAGTAGCCCTGACGCATATATAGTAGTTTACCCAAATGGAAGAAATTTTCATTCAGTAAGAGAGGATGTGAAAAATAGTAGTATGGTGTCCACACATAAGGAAAAATCAGTAGGACAATACCAATAATCAGCAACCATCGTTTTTATTATGATAAGATTTTCTTTTATATATGTGCATATTCCACGTGTCAAATGATCAATTGAGCTTGAGGTCTATTTGTAATAATAATCTCTCTGGGATTGTATTGCAGTGGCTCTCCAGGAAAAATAAGAAGGCCCTATATGGCGCACTTGAAAATGTGAAGGTAGGCTTGAGGTGCTAGATATTTTTGTCACCCATGAAACCCTTCAAAGGAAATGAAAATGGTTACAGGTAAATTTGATTTTTGTCCAGATTTATATTGTAAGTTCAATGCTTATAATTTTGAATGACATATTGAGATTTCTTTTCTATTTTTTGTAAACAGATATTGCCATTTCCAGGAGAACTCGTAATAAGTGCAGATTCAATTTTCCCAAGTCTGAGTGAAGGACTGAGCCAACTAATGAAGCCTTTTCACTGAATGGAAAAGGAAAAGGATGGACATGGATTAGAATTTAAAATCCCAGTGGACACAAAGAGTGTATTACGAGTTTGTACATGAATGTCTTGTTCCTATTATGATGATCTAAGCTTGTAACTCTAATAAAAAATGACTTACTTACATATTACTAACCCATATCTATTGTGTACATTAATCACTAGTGTTCCCATATTCAGTACATGGGACATATATCATAACTAATCTTATAACTTTGTGTAATATGAGTTATTCACCTAATCTAAGTAACAATGGTAATGGTTATATGTTTCCTGTATTATTAAGATTATTGATTGCGCTATAACACTAGCTGTATATGGTGTTTCCATAATCAATTACATGTACTCATCACACTTCTACATAAGATTTAACATTACCTATATAGAAATGAACATGGGTTTCAGGTTTCGTTAATTGCTTAGATCAGATTAAGCTTACATTATGTTAGAGCTTTATCTTCAGCACGATGAAAGAACAAGGCTTGTTTCTTACTATTATATGGAGAAGGCAAACATTATCTTCTTGCATATATTATCTATTGATGTATTTTGGGTCAGAGTCATGAGAAGTGGAGATGTTATAATAACAAGGCCCAATCTAACAATGAATTTTGTTCCTAAGATGTTGGAAAGAGGATGGGTGCATACCATGGTTACAGGTAAATTTGATTGTTGTCCGGATTTTTATTATAAGTTCAATTCTTATATGTCTGAATGACATATTGAGATTTCTTATCTATTTTTTGGAAACAAAGATTTCCCTCTCCAGGAGAACCCAAAATAAGTGCAGATTCAATTTTCCCATATCCAAATGAAGGACTGAGCCAACTACTGAATCCTTTGCACTGAATGGAAAATGAAAAAGATGGACATGGATTAGAATTTAAAATCCCAACGGACACGGAGATTGTATTATGAGCTTGTACATGAATGTGTTGTTCCTGTTATGACTATCTAAGCTTGTAAGTCTAATCAAACACAACTTACTTGCAACTTACTAACCCATATCTATTGGGGGCATTAATCACCAATGTTCCCATATTCAATACATGGGACATATATCATAACTAAGCTTATACCTTTGTGTAATATGAGATATTCACCTAATCTAAGTAACAATGGTAACGGTTTCATGTTTCCTGTATGATTAAGATTACTAGTTCTATTGTAATACTAGTTGTATACGTTGTTTCCATAATAAATTACATGTACTCATCACACTTCTACATAATATTGAACATTACCTGTATAGCAATGAATAAGGGTTTCATGTTTCCACACAGGGGCGTCACTGACAAACCAATGTTATATCACGTGTGTTCATATTAGGCCATTAAAAATGGAAAAATAAAAAAATAATATATTGGAGTTATAATGAGGGCCTAAAGGGTTTTAATATACCATACAATAATATATATAACCTAAGGTATTTTTGAAACATTTTTTTGGCCAAGCGGAGGGAAAAATACACCAAGCGTCGGGAAAAAAAGGGGCTTGTTGGCATTATGATACATGCGTTGTACTTGATGGCAACCCACTTGTCACAGAACAACTCAGTTGTATATGGTAATGAGCTGAATCTATGTAACTAGATGAATCTACAAGAGAGATATCAGATGTGACAAAATGCATGGCAGTTGTGCTTGTAAATGCGACAAAATGCAAGGCAGTTCAAAGGAATCATTTCAGAATTAATACGGAAAATTACAGTGTAACAAGCCTATTAAGAGGTAACAGGGCACTCGTATAGAAGAACAGGAAGATGGAACTAAGGTCTACTGATCAGAATAAAGAAGGTAAATGAAAAGGTTGATGTAAAGCAGTTTAAGAAGTATATGCAGGTTCACTCAATCAAAACAGCGTATACACGCTGGTCCATAGAACAAAAAGAGCGTATACATATACACACACTTCCACAGAAGGAAAAGCGCGTATGGGATGGAAAATCAAGGTTTTGGTCCAAGGTATTGGTCCGAGGTATTTGGCCCAAGGTATTTGGTCCGAGGTATTGGTCCGAAGTATTTGGTCCAAGATATTGGTCCTATGTGGTTATGGTCCAAGGTATGGAGAAAGGCGTAAACTATATAAGGAGGAGAAGATCATTAAGCTAAGAGCACAAGTAATGAATATCTTATGAAGTGTTAGATTAAAAGAAAATATGCATGTTATGGGTTTCTGATGCTTTGCTTGATCTAGACTAAGTATGCACCTGAGCGTTTGATAATGGATGAGATCTAATGATGGATCAGGATCATAATGACTTATCATTATGTGATCTGATAATGGATGGGCTAGATTTGATTTCTAACACATGTTTTATCCTTTATATGTGATGATCTGGGTATGTCTGAAGTCAGGAATTGAA
>APFE031350151.1:499875-535891 GCA_000404065.3 Pinus taeda
ATGATTCTTTGAATATCATTGTTGGTCTTCCTGCAAAGATATGCCAACCAGTTGGTCACGGGGATAAGTTATATGGTCTTACATGCAAGTTCAAAGCAAACCCATATAATCACCATTGAATATCTGATGGTTTTGAGAGGGTCTGGCAGCTTGATTTGGGGAAAGGATTGGAGGTGAGAGGAGATTTATTTGGATATATAACCAAAAGAACTTGCATCTGTGAATTTAATTGGAGGAGGAAGGACAATATTTTTTAATACTAGGTGCTTTAAATCATATCATTTGAAATTATGCATCATTAATACTAGGTGTTTTGTTTCAGTTTTATTGATATTTTATAGTTACTGTGAATATCTTTTACTTTTATATGGACATTATTTGCCATAGGTACTGTAAGAATCTATCTCACAATTCTAATTGAGAATTTATACTAGAATAGCAGCCAACTTGAAATCAACATATATTTGAACTGTCATGTTCAAAAAGCAAAAATTTTGCAAATTGAATCTAATAGCAAATTAGTAGTTGATGAGTGGGAGTCCCTGTCCATCAAGTGATCAAGATATCTTTTACGAGAGTGTGAGCGACATAGGTTATGATCCCAGAATAACCTACATGCAACCTAAAATGCTTGAGGGACTAACCCAAAGTGTATGAGTGCTTCTCCATGGTAGAATACTCAAGTTTATAGTCCCTAAGGTTCTTGCTCATAAAGGCTATAGGTTGCACCATATTATTATTATTATTATTATTCTTTTGTAGGAACACTCTAATAATCATATCCTCACAAGTAAATGAGTATAAAATAAAGTCACTTGAGTAATCAGGACTCAGAAAGACAGGAGAGGATGTGATTGCTTCTTTTATCTTTATAAAACATTTTATGCTATCCTCATCCCATTCAAATTTGCAAACATTCTTTATCAATTTGGATAAAGATTTCACAATTTCAACAAAATCTGAGATAAACCTCTAATGAAGTTTATCTTACCAAAAAAACATTGTATGGATTTTTTGTTTTCTAGGTGAGGTATCTTCTTTATTGCATCCACTCTACTGGGTTGACATGAATTCCTTCCTTTGAGATGATATGGCTCAACAACTTTCCATGATCTACCCAAAAAGGGGCTTCTTAGGACTTAATGAAATTTGGTATCTATGACACCTCTCAAAAGCTTGCCTCGGGTGACCTGCATAGTAATTTCAATCCTTCGAAAACATTCAAAATTCTTCTTAATAGTTCTCGATTGATTTACCAATTAGGCCTCTAAATGAAAATCCATTTCCCTATGGGAGATGTATCCAACATTAAGTAATCCAAAGGGCATATTAAGGTATTAAAATGTAACCCATGGTGTCATGAAGGTTCTGTTATGCCAATCTTCTTTCTTGATCAAAAATTGGTTGTATCTAGCAAAACCATTCAACAAAGGAAACATCTTTGCTCCTAGAACTTTGTGTAGCAATTGCTTCATATTCAATAGGGGATAATTATATTTAAGTGAAAGCTGGTTAAAATTCCTAAAATTCAGGCATCCATGTTTCTTTCTCACAACCACCAAGTTTGACACCCATGAAGAGTGCATAGAGGGCGCAATGATCTTTATAGAAAGCATCTTTTGTAGCTCCTCATGAATGAGGGGGACAAGTTTGGGATTGGTATTTCTCAGCTTCTGTTTAAACTATTTGGCTTCCTTTAAGCAAAATTCCATGTTGAATAATATGTCCTTTGTATTCCCTTATATCATGACTAGGAAAATATATCCCATTATTCCTTAACAAATTTTTAGTTTTCTTCCTTTATTAAAGGGAAGTACCCTTGCAAAATTTAACAATCTATGCATTCTTTTTAGATCCAATATTTATCTCATAAATGTCATCAAGTCAATCGTCACTTAGTGGTTTCTTATACATATCATGTCCGGTGAACATGCCTTCTAAAGGAACAACACTCTAAGGAATCTTGTTTTTGGGAAGTTCTTCTATATCATAGTGGCTAATGTCATTCTCACCTTACCAATTAATGTAACTCCCTTCAAATTCCAAGATATTTTTTAGGAATATCATAATCTACTAATCATCATGGAAAATTTGTCAATGTTATTGGTTATTAGGAACCAAGGCCTGAAGATAATCTAAATCTTGCAATCCCAAGAGATAAATTCCTCATATAGTCCTAAAGTGGGATCTTACACTGCCAACAAATCAACCTTGGTATTATTTCTCTATGCATTGCCCTAATTTCAAATGCCTATAAAATCTTAATGCTATCCCATATTGCATTTCTATACATTTTGAATCTTTCATTTTTTGTGGTGAGCTATTTGTTAACCTATAAGACTATAATATATTAGTCATCAATTACTTGCAGACATTATTCCCATGTGTAGGGTTGATCTGAAAATGAAGATCTTAGATTACTTTTAAGCTATTACAGACTCATGTGCATGGATTTTCCTATACTACTTAGTGCAACAGACAGATAAGATTGTGAATAATATAGACAATTGAGCAGTTAGAGAAACCTAATACATAAACACACATAAACACAACAAGTTTAATATGGAGTTCACATAAAACTCTTGGGCTACATCTCTTGGTCCAGCCTTCAATGGTGACCTCTCTATTATGTCTTCAAGAGCAGAGTTTTACAAAATGTGAGCTCAAATTGAGTCTCAACACAACAGATACAAAACAACAGGAGTTTTACTTGATTCCCTCAAGCCTCTCTGAGTACACAAACTCTTTCCCTCACTCTCTGTCACTGTCTTCTCTCTGTCTCAACACTGCTTGTCTCTATCTTCTATCCTCTGTGGCTTTTAAGCCAATCAGCATTGTCTATTTGTTTCCCCTTCTCGAGCTCTCTAGCTCCCGGCCTATATCTGTTAAAATCCCCTCTGAGCATTAACCAATCATGGCATAAGGTCCTCAGGGAAGGTGGCCACCTGTTCTGTCATGGAAGGGACCATCGGGCCTTTGAAATTCCCAAAAATAGCGTTCTCTCTTTACACAGAGAAATGCACTAAAAACACGGGAAAATTCACCAAGATGTCATTTATCGGACTTCAAATATCCTTAAATTCACCCTATAGTTCTATCGAGTCCGCCTGTAATCGCTATTGCAAATCGCAAGTGCCCATGTGCCGAGGTTTCCTTTGTATTTGAAAAATACATTAAAACACTCAAAATCCCCCAAAATGGCTTTATGGAGGACTTGAAATGTTATATATTTGCATTTATAAGTTCCATCGGGTCCGGTTTTATTGCATCGGGCACTTTTCCTTTATATTTCATTGATTTGGCGAAAATGCAAACACAGAAGAATGCCATTTTCTGGATCTCAAAATATGTTAAATATCATCTATAACCCCATCTGGTCTGGTTAAAACATTGAAAATCCCGCAAAATGGCTTTATGGTGGACTTGAAATGTTATATATTTGCATCTATAAGTTCCATTGGGACCAGTTTTATCGCATCAGACACATTTCTTTTGTACTTCATTTATTTGGCGAAAATGCGAAATACACAGAAAAATGTCGTTTCCTAGATCTCAAGATATGTTAAATATCATCTATAACCCCATTGGGTCCATTTATCGCAATTCATATTTATATTGGCCCTGCTCCATTGTATTACTCTGGTGTGATATTACAATGTGATTGATCACAATCGCATATCACATAGACCCCGGGCCGTTTGTAAGCGCTCCTTTGTAATCTGCCGATTGCGATATTGCGAGTTAACCTGGGCCATTGATTTGTGTGCTTGATTAACGGTCCTTGTTGACCCACGTTGATCGCTACTGCATATTTCATATGGTAGCCTCCAATAGTCTCCACCTATCACCGTCGACTGCGATATGCCGATCGGATTTGGATCGTTGATCGGCCAAATTCAACGGCTCCTGCGCATCATTCTTTTGACCTTTGATAGGCCTATTTTCCACTATTTCTTCATGTTTTTCGCTCCTGAAATGTTTTCTGCCATTTTTAAATGTTTGTCCTTATGCAATAGTTTTTTGTTTTGAAGACTTAGAGGGTGTTTTGGATCATGCCTTCCCACTGAAAAAGCTTTTGGACCACCAAAAGTTGGTTTTCAAGCATCGATCAAGTGAGGATATAGCTTCCTCACTTGTCCAATTTCTATCCATCATGCACTGCTTGGTTTTGAACCTTTGAGTCTGATTCCAAGGTACTCAACATCCCCTCTATGCGTAGTTCTCACCTTCCTATCCAGAACTATATCTTCCTGCAACTCATTGAGATATTCAGACAACAAATCATCAATAAAAGGCAATTGAATTTTCTCTTCAGGATCTTCAATTAATGAATGTTCAAACAGTCTCAGGTTCTCTACATTAATGACTGAATGTATTTGCATATAAGTTGACAAATCAAGGCGTAAAGCATTTTCACCGATTTTCTCAAGTAGCTTGAAAGGTCCATACCTTATTAGCTTCAACTTCTTACCTTCACCTTACATTCTGTCTTTGCTTATGTACAACCATACTTGATCACCAACTTGGAAGCTATGCTCAATTGAATGCTTGTCATGCCTTGCCTTGTACTTGGCTTGGCTTCTTTCCAGCTGTTCCTGCACTGCCTAGTGAATTTCTTGGATCTATACAATTAACTTGGTTGCTTTGTCCACATCACTATGTCCATCAACTGCTATGTCTTTACTAAAGACAAAATCCAAGGGAGACTTTGGTGTAAAACCAAAACATTTTTCAAAAGGAGATCTCTGTGTAGAAGAGTGCTTGGCACGATTGTAAGCATGTTGCACATAACACAAATGTTCATCCCAAATCTTGGGATGCTTGCTGCAATAGCCCTTAAGCAACTGGATCATTGTCCTATTGACTACCTCTTTTTGGCCATTTGTTTTTGGATGAAAGGTTGTGCTCTTCTTCAATTTGGTGTCCATCAATTCCCACAGACTTGACCAAAACTTCCCAACAAATTGGGAATCTCGATCAGATACAATGGAAGTTGGTAACCCAAAATGAACCCATACATGATGAAAGAACAACTTCTCTATTTGTTCAGCTGTAATCTTCTTGTTACAAGGTATTAAAATACACATTTTTCTAAACTTTTCCACAATAACATATAAATAGTCATGACTTTTTCTAGATTTTGGAAATCCCCCAACAAAGTCCATGGAAACAATTTCCCAAGGACGAGAAGGAACTGGTGGTGGAGTGTACAAGCCTAATTTTCTATTTTTGGGCTTACTTTTAGCACACATGGTGCACCCTTTAATATATCTAGAAACGTTTTCATGCATTCTTGGCCAATAACAAAACCTTTGCAGTTGTGCAACTGTTTTACTGACACAAAAATTACCTGATATAAGAGAAGTATGTTCTTCTCGGATTATTTTAAATTTTTCAGTTTGTGGAATTCATAGCTTTCCCAAATGATACAAGAGTTGGTCCTTAACATAATAATCCAATTCTTCTACTTGTTTTCCATGACTTAAAGTTGCATATACAACTTTAAAATCAATATCTTGAGCATATTGTTCAATGTAGCTTTCGTGCATTACTGAGTTATGCTTAAGTATAGTAGATGCATTTATGATTGGTCTGGATAACATATCTGCATCCTTATTGTGTATGCCCTTCTTATACCTGATGACAAGATGAAACTGCTGTAGAAAACCCATCCACCTATAGTGTTTTGATTGCTGCAATTTAGTTTGTGAGTGCAAATATTGAAGTGGTTGACGATCTGTATGGATGATTGTTTCTTTGCCCATTAAGTAATGTTTCAAATTTTTCACACTTTGTACTAATGCATACATTTCCTTATCATATGTGGGATAATTAACTACTACAAAATTAAATGTCTCATAATGATAGCATATGGGTTTACCGTGTTGCATCAACACTGCTCCCATAGCATAGTCATTGGCATCTGTTTCAATCTCAAATGGTCATTGAAGAACTGGCAGTGCTAGTACTGGTGTTGTACTAATTTTTTTGTTTTAAGGTGTCGAAGGCTTCCTGTTGTTTTCCTCCCCACAGAAACACCTTATTCAATCTTGTTAAAGCATGTAAGGGAGCTACAATCAAGGAAAAGTTAGCAATAAACTTTCTCCAATATTGTGTTGCTCCTAGGAAACTCCTAACTTCTGTAGTAGATTTGGGTTTAGGCCAGTTCACAATGAATTCAACCTTAGAGGGATCTGTCTTCAATTCACCAACCCTTACAAGATGACCCAAATAATTTAAAGACGTTTTTCCGAATTCACATTTTGACAATTTCACATAGAGATTATCTCTTTTCAAAACATCTAAAGTCTGCCTTACATGCTTCAAATGTTCTTCCCATGTTTTACTAAAAACAAGAATGTCATATAAATATACAATTACAAAATCATCAATAAAAGGTCTGAATACATCATTCATAACTCTCATGAAAGTGGCAGGAGCATTAGTTAAGCCAAAAGGCATAACTAGCCATTCATACAACCCTTGCTTTGTTTTGAAAGTAGTCTTCCATGCATCTTGTTCTGCTAGTCATTTGTAGCTTTGCTTTATCACATACCCAACCTAATGGATATGGCTTCTTGTGAGGTGTGGTTAGTAATCCCAACTTCTTTACAATTGCTTCAGAAATCAATTTTACTTGTGATCCACTATCAAATAAAGTATCAATCTTTTGAAGCTTGGAAATAACTCTAATATGAAAAAGCTCATGCCTTTTCCTCTCATTATCTTCATTATCAATAGATTGTGCAGAATGACTTGTAGATGCTTCAAATTTTTTACCTTTTATACCTGTGGCTGTGGCTATTGTTTTATCACCTAAGTTTGACCCCAAGTCTTTCTAAATAGCAGTAGCAGTCTTCTTCTTCTTACCACCGATTTTTTTTTGGTTTCAGCTCTGAATGCAAAGACCATCGGTGTTCATCATCGTGTCCATCCTTCTTGTAGTGAGTGCATGAAGGTTTGTCTTTCTGTACATCGTTTACCTTCCTCTCTTTCCATCTCAGCTTCTTTTTTTCCTTGTTTTTTCTTGTAGAGGGCTTTGATGATCCCCCAATCTTTGGGTTCACATTCTTGCCTCTAGCCTCTAGATGCGTAGCCTAAACCGATATATCATCTAGGCTAGTGGTATTAAACATGAGAATGGTTTGCTTCAAATAGCTATGTAGACCACCTATATACTTCAACAAAGTTTCAGGTGATTCTCGAGATATGCCTAAAGTTAAAGCTCTTTTTCTAAATTCCTGGGTATAGCCTTGTACACTTTGGCCCTTTAATTGGCGAAGAGTTTTCCAACTCATCATTGCTTGTTGCATATAAACTAGAGGATAGAACTATTTTTTAATGGCAGAAACAAATTCATTCCAGGTAGAAAGAATTTTACCATGCTTCTTCAATTCATCTTGTGTCCTGCCTTCCCACCACACTAGTGTAGCTCCTCCAAGGCAAAGGCTAGCCAGCTGAATTTTTCTCCTTTATGAAACAATGTTCTACACCCTGCAATACACATCAATATGTCTAATTGAGTTATCTAGCTTTTCTGCATTTAATTCTCCATCATAGATTGGCAAATCAAAATTTACATCTAATTTAATCAAAGATGTTTTCTTCTTTTACTTTTCAGGGCTAGAAGGAGGAGTTGATGGAGGAGGCTCTTCCCCTTTCCCTTTTCCTTCTAAATGGGCAACTAGAAGAGGTTCCTCTGCTCCTTTTCCTTGTTCGGGTGTTGAGGTGCTTTCACCTCGATCCTTATTAAACTCCCGATACATTTCTTCCACCATGGCTCGCATGACCATAAAGCTTTCCATGAAATGAGATTCTAATTCCAATGGGACTTCTCTAGCCATTCTCCTCTAAGAGTAGACTCTCCCAATCTTTGGATTAGTCTCAATAAGATCTCCTTATCCTAGTTTGAGCTTTGACCTAGTTAGCATTCAACAATCCGACACAAGCTTTTCTAACCTTAGCAACCCTAAAGCTATGATACCACTTGATCTAAAAATGAAGATCTTAGATTAATTTTAAGGTATTACAGACTCATGTGCATGGATTTGCCTATATTACTTAGTGCAACAGACTGATAAGATTGCAAATAATATAGACAATTGAGTAGTTAGAGAAACATAATAGACAAACACACATAAACACAACAAGTTTAATATGGAGTTCACCCAAAACTCTTGGGCTACGTCTCCTGGTCTAGCCTTCAGTGGTGACCTCTCTATTATGTCTTCAAGAGTAGAGTTTTACAAAATGTGAGTTCAAATTGAGTCTCAACACAACATATACAAAACAGAAGGAGTTTTTCTTGATTCCCTCAAGCCTCTCTGAGTACACAGACTCTTTCCCTCACTCTCTGTCTCTGTCTTCTCTCTGTCTCAACACTGCTTGTCTCTGTCTTCTGTCTTCTATGGATTTTAAGCCAATCAATGATGTTTGTTCATTTCCCCTTCTCGGGCTCTCTGGCTCCCAGCCTCTGTTCGCTCAAATCCCCTCTGAGCGTTAACCAATCATGGCATAATGTCTTCAAGGAAGGTGGCCACCTGTTCTGCAACAGAAGGGACCATCGGGCCTTTGAAATCCCTAAAAATAGCATTCTCTGTTTACACAGACAAATACACTAAAAACATGGGAAAGTTTACCAAGTTGTCATTTATCTACTTCAAATATCCTTAAATTCGCCCTATACTCCTATCGGGTCCACCTGTAATCGCTATCGCAAATCGCAAGTGCCCATGTGACGAGGTTTCCTTTATATTTGAAAAATACATTAAAACATTGAAAATCCCCCAAAATGGCTTTATGGAGGACTTGAAATGTTATATATTTGCATTTATAAGTTCCATCGGGTCCGATTTTATTGCATCAGGGCACTTTTCCTTTATATTTCATTGATTTGGCGAAAATGCAAAATACACAGAAGAATGCCATTTTCTGGATCTCAAAATATGTTAAATATAATCTATAACCCCATCTGGTCTAGTTAGTGCAAGTCATATTTATATCGGCCCCGCTCCGTTATATTACTCCAGCGCGATATTGTGATGCAATTGATCGCAATAGCATATCGCATAGACCCCGGGCCGTTTGTAAGCGCTCCTTTGTAATTTGTTGATTGCGATATTGTGAGTTAACTTGGGCCATCGATCTACACGCTTGATTGACTTTCCTTGTTGACCCACATTGATCGCTATTGCATATTTCATATGGTAGCCTGTGATAGCCTCCACTTGCCACCGCCGAATGCGATATGCCGATCGGATCTGGACTGTTGATTGGCCAGATCTGACAACTCTTGTGCATCTTTTTTTTACCTCTGATAGGCCTGTTTTCCACTGTTTCTTCATGTTTTTCTCTCTCGATAGTGTTTTCCACCATTTTTAAAGGTTCATCCTTATGCAATAGTTTTTTTATTTTGAAGACTTAGAGGATGTTTTGGATCCATTTTGGATCAAGGGCCAATTCAAGACCAATGAACCATGCTTCATACTCAACTATGTTCCTTGTACATTCGAACTTTGGGCGATATGAAAATGACTTTTCATCCTCTTTAGTAGATGTGAAAATAGTCTCCACTCCAACACCCAACTGGGATTGAGCTCCATCAAAATTCATCTTCCATACTTTGTCACATTCCTTATCTTCATGGACCTCCTCATGAGGTGCAATCGATTTTACTAAGATCACTTGGTTCCCAATTTCTTAATCATAGTAAATCTCATTCACATGGTCTTCAAAATCTTCTACATGGTATTTATGAGGAGGCATCTCCTAAAGAGTGACAACAATTCCATCACATATAGCAATCGTAGCATAAGATAGATCCATTTGTAATGCACCCCCAAAATTGGTGGCGCAACTCCTAGATAACATGTTCTAAGCATTAGAGGCATCCACCCATCAAGACAATGAAACCATATTAAAATTTTGTTCATAAGCAGGGGTATAACTTCATAAAATGCATGCGCAATTCAATTCTAGAAATAAATGGGTGAACAATAAATTACTATAGGGTTGGCGAATAACATAAATGCTATCTTTGGGCTTCCCTATAGAAACTGCAATTGCATCTCAAATTGAAGGAAATTGTTGATGCGAGTCAATTGTTTATAGAAGATAGCTGATAGATATAAATCTTGAGGTAGGAGAGGCTCTTCTCAAATGCTGGAAGAGCTATCTGAAAGATAAGCATTCGCTATTGCACATGAAGAATTTTGTATTGTAGTACAATCTTGAATTTTTAGTCTTGTGAAGAAACAATTCATGCTAATGTCACAATTTCACTATGATTAATGTATTAATGGAACTAGATTGCCACAACAGAACAGGGTAAACATATCTCGGTCAGTTAATTGGTAATTGTCTATAAGTGTCTATTTTTTGTCAAGGGGACAGGCATATTTTTGCTAGTGGGTAGTCTATAAGTGTCTATTTTTTGTCAAGGAGATAGGTATATTTTTGCTGGTGGCTAGTCTATTAAGATTGCATTCTAGTGGTTTGGTAGGCATGGACTGTGATTGATCTATTTTTGATGTTGTAAGTAGTTTGCTTACTATAATTAATTGTTTAACATTTTAGTTCATTGTATAAAATGGACTTGTAATTGGTTTAGAAGTGGTTGTTGTCAAGGTTATATTGCTCATGTGATGGAGGTAGGTATATTGTTGTGGGTGGGAATTATATGATAGGGGAGTAAATAGTCCTTACACTACCAACAAATCAACCTTGGTATTATATTCTCTACGCATTGCCCTAATTTCAAATGCCTATAAAATCTTAATGCTATCCCGTATTGCATTTCTATACATTTTGAATATTTCATTTTTTGTGGTGAACTATCTTTTAACCTATAAGACTATAATATATTAGTCATTGATCACTTGCATACATTATTCTGATGTGTAGGGCCAATTCAAGACCAATGAACTATGCTTCATATTCAACTATGTTACTTGTACATTCGAACTTTGGGCAATATGAAAATGACTTTTCATCCTCTTCAGTAGATATGAGCACAATCCCCACTCCAACACCCAACTGGGATTGTGATCCATCAAAATTCATCTTCCATACTTTGTCATATTCCTTATCTTCATGGATATCTTCATGAGGTGCAATCCATTTTACTAAGATCACTTGGTTCCCAATTTCTTATTCACAGTAATTCTCATTCACATGGTCTTCAAATTCTTCTACATGGTATTTATGAGGAGGCACCTCATAAAGAGTGACAACAGTTCCATCACATATAGCGATCGTAGCATAAGATAGATCCATTTGTAATGTACCCCCAAATTTGTGGCCCAACTCCTAGATAACATGTTCCAAGCATTAGAGGCATCCACCCATCAAGACAATGAAGCTCTACTGATCCACCATATTACAATTTTGTTCCTAAGCAGCGGGGTCACTTCATAAAATGCATGCGCAATTCAATTCTGGAAAGAAATGGGTGAACAATAAATTACTAGAGGGTTGGCGAATAACATAAATCCTATCTTTGGGCTGCCCTATAGAAACTGTAATTGTGTCTCAAATTGATGGAAATTGTTGATGCGAGTCAGTTGTTTACAAAAGATAGCTGATAGATATAAATGTTGAAGCAGGAGAGGCTCTTCTCAAATGCTGGAAGAGCTATCTGAAAGAGAAGCATTTGCTATTGCACATGAAGAATTTGGTATTGTAGTACAATCTGAATTTTCAGTCTTGTGAAGAAACGGTTCATGCTAATGTCACAATTTCACTATGATTAATGTATTAATGGAACTAGATTGCCACAACAGGAGAGGGTAAACATATCTCAGTCAGTTAACTGGTAATTGTCTATAAGTGTCTATTTTTTGTCGAGGGGATAGGTATATTTTTGCTGGTGGTGGTCTATAAGTGTCTATTTTTTGTCAAGGAGACAGGTATATTTTTGCTAGTGGGTAATCTACTAAGATTGCATTCTAGTGGTTTGGTAGGCATGGACTGTGATTGATCTATTGTTGATGTTGTAAGAGATTTTCTGACTATAATTAAATGTTTAACATTTTAGTTCATTGTATAAAATGGACTTGTAATTGGTTTAGAAGTGGCTATTGTCAAAGTTATATTGCTCTTGTGACGGAGGTAGGTATACTGCTCAGGGTGGGCAATCTATGATATGGGAGTAAATAGTCCTTTGAAGTCTCTTTGCCACAAACTGCATAATGCGCTTCAAAAGAAGAAATTATCACAGTTAAAAAATTACAACCCACATCGGCCTTGCTCAATCTAGATGCTTTAAATGGTGGAGAACATGTGTTCTAACACCCACCCAAGAGGCTGAAAAGAGTTCTAGTGCAACAATAAATCAACTCTTAAATTTGTTTTAGTGATATGTTTTATTTCTTGTTTCAGTTCCATTTGAGGAATCCACCGATAGTACATTTTGAATCAAGGTGTTTCATCCAAATAGTAATAATTTTTCATGTTTTTTGGAGCTTTGAATTGAAATTTCATACTTTGCTTCCTTGCTCTCTTCTTTATAATAACCAATATGGTTGTGGAATTTTACTTACTTTTTCATTTATTTATGTGCAAAAACAGATGGAGTTGTTTTATAAAATTTCTACTAGTGAAGAAAATTCTATCATTGGCATGGTCAAGTGTCAAGAAGGTTGTACATTTGCTGAAATTCATGATGAAATTGTGGATGATGAAATCGTTGGATACCCTTTTGATTTTATCCAAGATGGAACAGGTTTAAATCCAAAGTAAGAGAAAAATGGAAAGTTTGTACAACACTTGTAGGCATCAAGAGGAAACTAGGCACATTGACATGGAAGAAGAGTGTTCAAATGTAGTGAAAACAATACCAATCTTTGAAAACATTGAAGTGAATGTGGAGGGACCTACGAATAAACAACCAAGAGTTGAAAATATGTCTTTGTTAGTGGAACAAGCCATAGTTGTTGATCCTAGTTTATTGGCATCTTGGGAAAAGAATTTAAAAGTTTACTAGAAGAGTTTGTCAATTAGAAAATTACTCTCAAAGTATATTCAGAAAAGGGATAATATAAAATAAAGTTCATTGTGAAATTTATGGCATCTATTATGGAAAAGGTGATGTATCCTTGGCAGCATGAAAAACACGTAACTTCAAAATCCATCATATGAAAACAGGGGCCCATCAACAATGCCTATCAATTCCAAGTGGTATTGAAATTCCTTCATGTAACAAAGTACAACAGACAGTGATGGTTGGAGATAAATTTCATATTGATCAAGCAATCAAAATTCTAGATGATTTCAACAAGACACAAGAGCCTAATTTGTTCAAGGTGGTGGAAGCAACACTTGCAAACTATAAGGACATGAAAAAAGTGAGAGTGGAATGTACGCGATGCAATAAATGCTTTTGTTTAGTGCCGCTAAGTGGTAATATTGTCAATTCTCTAAATGAACACATGAAATCAAAGAAGCACACTGCTACTACTACAAATGAGGGTTCACATGAGGAGATTGGGTTAAGGAGTGGCATGGTTGGGAGACCCAAAAAGTCTACCAATGATAAGTCCCAACAAAGTTTGACTAGGTTCTTGGTCCCATTATCACCATCAATATTACATAGGGGTTCTACAAGTGCAAATCCTTCTACTTCAGGTATGTTAATTAACAACTTAGACTGAACTTGAATATGAATTTGTATATTATTTTATTTATCTTACTTCAAATTTATTTGTTTGTTGTCATCTTATTACAGCTCAATTATCTCCCTTGTTACTACAATGTTGGGGGTATTGGTATCCTTATATTGATAGAAATGGGAAGAGATTGGAAACAAAGGTCCTAATGGATGATCAAAGGGGTGGAAAATTATGGTCCATAGAGAAGCATGCCATGATCATGTTATGTTATGAGGGTATTGAATGTCGTATTTATGGTACATATAGGCATATTCATTGCCAGAGGGCTTCTGAAACAGGGATCCCATTTGATTAATTAACATGCAACTTTAGTAAGTTGGTTCTAGAATGTGATGACTTCTAGATGCAATTATATCATGAATCACTGTGCACCAATAAAAGAACTGAACGAGATACATGAAAAGGTAGAAGACTCGACTATTTGACTCACAATGAATTGAAGAATGCTGTAAGGGTTACAAATGCTAACCATAGATCAATAATGTGATCTCTTTGGTGGGAGAGGAAAAAGGTTTCTACACTCTCTATTAGAATGAGATCCCTAAAGGAAAAGTTGTTTGAATCGACAGAAAGGAAGGATGTCTTTAGGTTTTACAAGGATGTCTGTGAGGCACATAAGCAAGGAAAATTACAAGGTAAATATGCGGTTTGGGAATTTGTCAAGGATCTCTTTCATAACTTGATGCATGCAAAAGTAGGGAGAAGATATAGTACATCCAAAAAATCCCTTTATGAGATGATCAAGTTATGGGGAGGCCCTAGATTACATAGCTTTATTATTTTGAATCTAGATGGTCCTTCAATATTTACGACCTTAAGGCAAGCTAGAAAGTCATTAGTATATATCCCAGGGGAGCACGAGCATATTTTTGAGGCAGTCAGAAAATTTTATGCTTCTTATAAATCCAAGCATGGTATAGATGGCCCAATTCCTGTATTGCTCGGTGACGATGAAATAGTTGTGAAAAAATATGCTAGGTGGGTAGCAAAAAGTGATACATTGGTGGGTATTTGTGGTACAAAAGAAGAACATCAATGCCAATCACATTTCTTGGTGAGAGTTGGTGACGGAGCTGTAGGCTATGAGATTATAATAGTTTCTTTTGAGAACAAAGCTATTGGCCATTATGCATGTGTTATTATTGCAAACACTTTACATGAAAGGCTTCCTCATTTGGTTGTGGTTGTTCATCCAACATGCAATAGGTTAAATGTAAATTTTGTTTATCAACAATGGGAAAAGGTAGAATCTATGTGGAAGAAACATGTGGAAAATAATTTGCAACCTATTTTTGGTCATTCCTCGGATGGAGATAGCAGAAGAAGAAAAAATTATGTTGAAGGATTGTTCTTCAACATCATGTCTTCGATATCAAATTCCTTGGGAAGGGTGTAGGCTAACCGGGTTGTACAATGATTGCAATGTAATACGATTGCATGACCAAGATTACATCCACAATGGCAAAAATCTAGTGAATTCTTTCTTTAGCGGTCGACGAGAATTGGTTTTAGGAAATGATTACATAAGTTTTGGTCATGTCGTAATGATTTATCACACTTTTAAATTGGATGATCACAAGCTTAAGGGTGAATATATAGAGAGGATGGATTGATAAAATTGGGGATCCGCATAATGCATTGCTTCAAGGCATGTTCATAGGTGTTTGAAAGAGTTGAGAAGTACACCAAGTGGAAAGTTAGAGAGGACACTAGCTACATAGACTTATCTAATGATTGTTGTTGACTACATTGACATCTTTATGTCTCATATTTTGAGCCTTTGGGAAAGGGTACGAAATGCTTCACGAGTTCATCATTTCTTCACGTTATGGTTATGTTGGGTACAGAAACAATCTCATACTAATGTCAAGATAAATTTCATCAACAGAGAAGCATATCAAGATGTGAAAATTTCTTGCCATTTTGCAGTTTTGTTGATGAGATTGTTCCAAGATCATTACTCTAACTTTCCAGGTGTTTTGCACTTGACTGGATCAGGTGTATGTGAGAACTTCTTTAGTAAAGTTGGTGGGATGGTTGGATTTGAGAGGGCCTATGATTTCAGTGACCTTCTTCATGTTGTTGGAACCCTTAATAGAGTTGATGAAGAAGAATCAAATCCCCAAGGGCTTCATTTTAATAAATCTCATAAGAAGCAAGAAAGAATTTGTAATAGATTGCACCAAAAAACAATAGAAAACATTGATATATTGTTGCAATATGATTCAATATCCATAGACGCTAAAACTGTAGAAGCCCTTAAGATTGGATTGAAGTATGCACAATACATTTTATCAACTCTTGGAATGCAACCAGAAAATTGCACTCAATCTTCTTGGCAAGTTAAGCCATGGACAGAGGATCAAAATTATCCAACATTCCAAATTATGGATGAAGTAGTTGATGCTTCTCCACCAATCATTGGTACACAATGAAAGTGAATTGCAAATAATGGAAAGTGAGTGCAGACATGAGTTGGATGAAATTTTAGATTCCATTGATGAGAATGGAAGAAAAATGATAAATCCAGTGGTGGATCTTGATGGTAAGGATATGTTTAAAGCATGTTCAGTTAGTAAGTTGAATGGAAATCTGACATTATCGAAAGATAGGTTGACAAAATTGAGAAATGGGGTCTACTTTAGGCGAGATGGGAAGGCTCCAAAAAAGGGTGTTTCAATTGGCTTTGGAATTGGATTAGATTGTGGGTTGTTGTTTGAAAGCAACTCAATTCCCCCCACTGAACGTATTGCAAGAAAAGGTGTTCCTCGAAGTACAAAACAGGGTGTTTCTTGTGGAACATGGTACATTGGATGGGTTCAAAGAATAAGGAAGATGGTAATAGGGTGTTTGATTACCATAATGACATTGACCTTTTGGATAGATTAGAAGGCATCGAGCTTCAATTATGTTGGTAAATTAGAATAATGGGGCAACATATGTATAAGTATGATTTGAGAGGTCATGCTTTTGTACAACTTGAATCTGTTATCGCAATCGCAAACTTATCATACAATGCTTGGAATGATACATACAAATTAGAAGAATGTGATTACAAAGTTTTTTCAGATTTTGTGAAAAATTTGAACAAGGTATATTTTCAAAACATTCTACTTTCTCTTTCCTTATGTATTTCCATATGTTGGATCATTTATAAATAATTATTGGTTGTATTTTTGTTGATTTGTTCATATGAATTTGATGTTAATTTTGTACTTTTTGGTTTTAGGTCTAGTGAATAGTTCAAATGGTGAATGTTTGGGATAACTCAACCCTTTTTTTTCCTACCTGCTTTTTGGTGTAAGTTTCTTTCACTAGTCATTCATCCTTTTGTAGTTGTGTTTCATTCAAATGTTAATTTGGTCCCTCTAAATTTGGTCCATTTAATCATGAAAAACAAGAAGAGGTGGTTCCTTTTTCATGAATATGTTTTGTGGATAAGTATGTGGTTCTTCTCACTAATGCTAACATTTTCCTTGAATTTTTAGATTAATGGTTAGCTTGCTAGAAAGTATATCAAAGATCTGATGGCAGAAGCTTCAGTCATGATGGTTTCTACTCACTCAAGTCAACAAATTTACAACAGAGCAACGTCTAGTACATGAAGTGCATTTTATTTTGATTGTTTATGTGGTAGTTGGCTTTCCTATTTTTTAAATTGGACATCTAAATTAGATTTTGTAGCTCAAATGTGCTATCAGAGTATTTTTGGAATTATTTATGTTTTGGCCATACGCATGGGGTCTACAACAGTTAAATTGCATTTTGTTATTATTGTCAATTGAGTCCTCAGTCATATTTTGGGCATTTCCTTTCAATGCTTTCACTAAATGACATTAACATTAATTACTATCTGTAAAGGCTTTTGGACATGTGACGGTAGTTTTTTTTTAATTATTTGCAACTTTATTGAGATATGTGCTTCTGGTAGATTGTTTGGGTGATGGCACTTTGCTTTCTTATTTTTTACTACATTGATATACATGTGTTTGATGGGCCTTGCAATGTGTGTGTATGATCCAAGCGCTATTTTAAGGTGAATGGCATCTGATTTTTTGCAAATTTTGGATTGACAAGAATTTGATACAGTGAATGGTATGCAAATTTTAATTGATTTTATTTTTCCAAAGAAAGAATGCATATGCTTCTATTTCATGGTTTGGAGAATGGAAATACATAGCAAAGTGCTTATAGCATGACATATCACCCCCAGAAAGGAAAATAAGGCCACTTCGTGGCCACTTTTCACAAACTTCCATACATAATATACCTATGATCTCTCCTGGGAACACAACTAGAAGAGAAAAATATGCATTGTTGAGTGAGGCAGGTTGTCAATGGGAGGTGATGTAGAGCTAGTTCCCAGTTTTCTGTTGCTTATTGGTCTCTTCATTATCCCAGAATCTCCAAGATTTTAGAATTCTCGTATTTATGTTTAAGGTCAAGATCATGCTCAGTTATGGCTTCCTTATCAGTTTTGGAGGGGTTTGATTGTTCAATAGTTACTGAATGCTTTGTGTTTGTATTTTCAGCAAACTAAATTGGAACCAAAAATAGGGTGGCAAAGCCCAATAAGCCTATGGCTAGAAAAGGTATTTTACAGTATTTTGTTGTCCAAACCCAATACCAAAACCTAATATCAACAAATATGTAGTACATCTTTATTAGTTTTCATATGAATACCAATGGCTCTATACGACTAGTGTAAAACAGACATCGATTTGATAGAGGTTATATGCATGCTTTGTGTTGTAGTGGTGACGTGGGACGAAACGAGGCCTAGAAGAGTTTTATCAGACATTGGAAACATAGGGTGCCATGCTTCAAAACCCAATGGGGGTGATGAGATCAAGCTAGAGTAAGCAGGCTTTTTCATTCCTAGAACATATGCATTTTTTTTTTTTAATTTGCAAAACCCTTATGTAGTACTCATGTTTTATCAACACATAGTGAAAACTTCAATTTTATAAAGAAGTTTTGATTATGAGATTAGCCTCTCTGGTCAAGGATTTTTCTCTAGCCATATTCTTATTCAGGCATTTTAAACCCTCTTTTGGCTGGGACTAATGAAGAAAAATGTGTATGTGATGCTTTGGGTGTGTAATTCTATGTCCAAAGGAAATCTAGGAAGTAGAATTATCTTTTTGATAAGCAAATGCCAATGTAGATTCAGCTTCCCAATATGATGCATTGGTATTTTGCAAATATTTTGGGGTTTTTACCAATTAGAGTTAACAATTAGAATTGGGTGCGTAGGAGGTTTGGTGTCGATGCCAAGAATATGAATGCTACAATAAAGTCATCATCCATGGTATGTACATCATCCATGGTTGTATAAATTGTGTGTGATTAATCAACTGTCTTATTTATTTATCATATATCAATCCTCAGATGTTAGTATGCAGCATGAGGTAAACGATATGATTTCACTACTACTGGGCTTTATACATTGGCCTCTACTTCAAATCATTAACTGCATGTGGATATATTGAGGTCAATAACAGGGTTCTTTGCTTGCTTATTTAGTTGGTATGGTTTACATCTATTTATTTTACTTCTGTTGGTTTTGTTTTACTTTCCCAACATTGATGAATTAGATAATGAAAATCAACTTTTTGTAGTTGAACATGTTCAAGAGAATTACCATTTCTATTGGTATATAGAGGTACTCCCCTTTTTCCATGGGATCCTTGCAAGTTGTTTTTGTTATATTCAAAATAACAACATCTTGTCTTGGAGGAATACACTTCATTTAAACAATTTAATCAAACCTCATAAGATGACTATGTCCAAATTAACAGCATCTCCATCTTATCAAACCTTTTAATCTTAGAGCCCTTCATCTTGACCCATCAAGAGAAATCTCTCTCTTACTTTGATAAATGAGAGGGTTATCATCTGCAGGAAAAATGTCATCAATAGCTGAATCATAGCTCCCTCATACTCAAATTGTATTCATAGGTCTGTCTTCAACCTACTATTAATCCAAAGATAGTAGAGCCTTGCTATGTTTAATTTCCTGATCTTCTCATGTGGTGTTCAAGGAAGCTCCAGACCAAAAAGGAACTTTCTGAAGAATCGACAGGGTTCTTCTTTAACCAGGAGAAGACATGTTTCTTGAGATGATTTCAACAAAGGCCATTCTTTTCCTAGCCGATCTTCAAGAATAAAAGCTTCAAAAGATGCATTTGACTGGCTTACAGCTTGATTGTGAACAATCTTGTAACACAGACATCAACATATAATGCCTACAACATATCACCAATGTTACTAGACTTGTAACGATATCATATCAAATGGTGTGCTAAAAATATAGCATAAATGATGTTGTGTGCATGTACAGTGATGCCATTCATAGACAGTGCCACTGATATTGTATCTTTACTACACAGGATACTATCCTTGATAGCTACAAATCTTCATACTTCCAGGTCAACCCCATCATTACTCAATATACCAATATGGTCCATACAAGCATTGTTTTGTTAACAAGGCTTCTTAGTTTTATTCCAGAGATAATAGTAATACATGTCCAGTAGTAACTGATCTCAACATTTCCTTATACATATTCATCAACGAAAACAAGTTGTGTCCTTGATCTGAATGTTTCAGCCTCTGTCAGGTTCACCATAACATCCAGCCGCTGATGTGTATTAGTGATACAACTTAACAACAAGAGTGGAACCCTTTTCTAATTATTAATGATTCCATGATAACTTCTACACTCAGTCAATTTTCAACCTGAATCTTAGACATATCTTCATAAAACTGTCCTAATTAAGTTGTCACTTATATGATTTTAAAATGACTTTCCATCAAGCTGATACCTTTTATCTTGGAGATGTTCCATTCTTAGCTTTGAATTATTTCAATAATTCATGAGAGAGAAGGTCAAGTAGATTTGACTACCAAGAGCCACATTTCACAATATAATAAGGCATTTGACTCTGAAGAAAATGATACTATAATTTGATATCAAGGTCAGAGATAGGATAAGGTTGTTAAGGAATTGAATATGAGATGTAATAGAATTCCTTACATTTCAGTTTGCTTCGATTTCAATCTTCAAATCTAAACCTCTTAGCACAAAATATGACTGCCTTACTTACCACAAGAAAAATTAATAGGTTAGGCTTTTAAGCATAGCCCAGAATTCTTGTGGGGAAGTTAATTGTTGATTTCAATGAGCCGAGATACCTTCAGGAAGAGCATCAATCAAACATTGCTATGATTACATCACCATTAGAGATCAAGATTCTTAAATCAAGTTCAGAGCAAGGTCACTCAGAACCTTAGAGTTGGTATTAAGAATAAAGGACGTATTTCCTTGAGATATCAAGTGATCAATACATCTCCCATAATGACTTCACAGACCTGATGCATTATGTCGATAACATATACATACATATATCTAAAAACAAACTTCTACAAAAGTTAGAGCAATACAATCATTGATTATCTAATATTGCTCCTTGATCTGAAAAATTTCCCAGAAAATATGCCAAATAGGATAATCAAGATTGATCCTCATATTCAGAATTGTTAAAAAACTCTTAGCAAATATCCAATACTCATGCTCAAACTGGGTTGTATTCAATATACCCTTTAACAACTCGATTTTAAATGCTCAGTGATATGCAATGAAGCAAAGAGGGATGAGATGGATGTGAAACCATAGCTGTCATTTGAAACGTTCCAGGAATATGAGAATCTTAAAGAGAAATTATTCTTTTAAGAATGATATAGTGCTCTAAAATGAATCTTGTAATACTTCAATCAAGCATCTATAGAGGTTTGGCCCATCTCCTAGGATCATAGAAGATTTCAACCTTTAAGCATATCCTCCAATATGCTAGAGATTTCTATACTGCAATTATGAATACTGGTTAGGGCACAAAGAAAGTTAGCTTCAAGTGTTGATGGTAATCTTGGTCACTGGTTAGGGCTGTCAGCTTTAGTCCTCATTCTCCTCTCCCTCAATTACTGTGATTATCCATAGAAGACACCCAAGCATTGATTTAGAGCTTGGTAGCTCCTCCTCAACGAATCTTGAAACAGTCCCAAACTACACGGAAGAATTCTGACCTGTCTACACTCAAGCCTGGGCATGTGCATCCTAGAGAGGACTTATACATGCTTTCATACCCACCGAATAGTCTTAGCAACAAGCTACTATAGCAACTCTATTACTACAGCATATAACAAAGATAAACCTCACCAAATAGAACAAAAAAACATTCAACATGTATTCCTCTAACAACATCTATATTCAATAGGAAATCTGTAACCAAAATTAAGTGATACACTGCCCAGATAGACCTCTTATCCTCCACACATGGAACCACAGACCTGTGGCTCTTTCTCCCAAGAAAACTATAGAATGCAATTGTTAATAGTTTATTCTGCCATATAAGCTAATTTTTTTCTCAGTGGCGTATATTCTTCTACCTATCTCCTTTCTTGCTTGTAATTCATATCCATCCATGATGAGTATTCCTGCTAACCCTGCACATTTCTCTTGTACCCTACATTTTTTAACTTGTATTGGATGTGTGATGTGGAATGTAAGAAAAGTAGCAAAATTGTTCTGGGCTTTCCAATTTGTGGCCAAAATTTATTTGAATTGTGAATGCCTAATTCATGTAATAATTGCTCAATGGAGTCCTGAAATATATTATCATGTTGTTTGGTATGGAGTCATGAAATATATTATCACATTGTTTGGTATAGAGAGAAATTTTTTGTTTGTTTCAAGTATAATTGAGTTACTATGCTCAAGCTTCCTTCTAGGTGTAGCAGAATCACACAAATTTTCTTGATTACCATCTATAAGTATATTGGTCTGTCTTCCACCAAACAGATTTAATCCCTATAGTAGTCAAGTAAATTTTCTTGCAATCCATTGTAATACTGTCACATAATAATACCTCACGGAGTAATGCAATATACCGTTTGGTATAAGATGAAAAATTTGTTATTATAAATAACTAAGTTATTGTGTTCAAGCTTCCTGTTAAGTATAGCTGAGTCAGGAAAATCTCAATGGCCAGTCATGGTTTTCCATATTCGATTCCACAAGGCAATTCATTCTTGCCATCATATCATGAGTGAATTATTAGTTTATTTGAATTTTCTTGATACAAAAACATTGTTTATGATGTAAAGAATACTAAATTTTCCCTTTTTTAACTTGTATTGGATGTGTGACTGCAGGGTATTTCTTCACAAAAATCTTCCACCCTAATATTGCAAGCAATGGAGATATATGTGTCAATACTCTGAAGAAGGATTGGAATCTAACCCTTGGACTGTGACACATTCTACTTGTATGTGTTCAACCACTTATCAACTTAGCTTATTTATGGGTACAATGTGATTATGTTACAAGAGGTACGGTGTGCTTATGTTATAAACAAAATATACTTATATGGGTTTATTTTGTAGGATCTATACAAGCATTCATGCCTTGAATCCCAAATTGAAGAGTAAAGTGGCAATTTCAGAGTCTATTTCTTTAAATGAAGGCCCAAGAAATACCCTTGTGACCTCTCCTACCCCACTTCTACCATGCCAAACAAACATGAGAATAATATTCATTCTTCTTGTATGTGTTCAGCCACTTATCAATTTAGCTTATTTATGGGTATGATGTGATTGTGTTACAAGAGGTACGGTGTGCTTATGTTATAAACAAAATATATTTATATGGGTTTATTTTGCAAGGTTTATTTTTGGTTTGAACTTTGTATTGATAGACATATGTTCTTGGCAGGCTTCTTTAGATAAGTATCTTCTTGCAAGTCAATTTATCACTGTTGACTCCACAAAGAATTATGCACATTTATCATTTCAAAACAAATGGAGGAAGTGTTGTATCAAATATTTTTGGTGAAAAAGGAAATGCAATCATATGTTTTAGCAGCAGTCGAAGAGTGCACTGGAGAAGATAGTGTAATTCCCACCTTGAGTTAGATATCAGACCTCCTTTTTTAGGTGATTTTCAACAAGTGATATTTTTGTGCTTACTGCAAGACATTTTACCTGATGTTTTTGTGCTTCCACCATCACTTATATGTGACATGAACTATAAAATACAATTGTTAATAGTTTATTCCACCATATAAATTGATTTTTTTCTCAGTGGCATATATTCTTCTACTTATCTCCTTTCCTTACATGTCAGTCAAATCCATCCATGATGAGTATTCATGCTAACCCTGCACATTTCTCTTGTACCCTGCATTTTTTAACTTGTATTGGATGTGTGATGTGGAATGTGAAACAAGTAGCAAAACTATACTGGGCTTTGCAATTTATGGCCAAAATTTATTTGAATTGTGAACAATTAAGTCTTGCAATAATTGCTCAACGGAGTCCTAAAATATATTATCGCATTGTTCGGTATAGAGAGATTTTTTTTTTTTGTTTCAAGTATAGCCGAGTTACTATGCTTAACCTTCCTGCTAGGTGTAGTAAAATCACACAAATTTTCTTGCTTACCATCTATAAGTGTATTGGTGTGTCTTCCACCAAAGAGATTTAATCCCTATAGTAGTCACGGAAATTTTCTTACAATCCATTGTAATATTGTCACACAATAATACCTCATGGATTCACGTAATACACCGTTTGGTATAAGATGAAAAATTTGCTATTAGCAATAGCTGAGTTACTATTTTCAGGCTTCCTGTTAAGTATAGTTGAGTGAGGCAAATCTCAATGGCTAGTCATGGTTGTCCATATTCAATTCCACAAGGCAATTCATTCTTGCCATCATATCATGAGTGAATTATTAGTTTCTTTGACTTTTCTTGATATCAAAACATTGTTTATGATGTAAAGAATACTAAATCTTACATTGTTTTAACTTGTATTGGATGTGTGACTGCAGGGTATTTTGTCATAAAAATCTTCCACCCTAATATTGCAAGCAATGGAAAGATATGTGTCAATAATTTGAAGAAGGATTGGAATCTAACCCTTGGACTGTAACACATTCTTCTTGTATGTATTCAACCACTTATCAATTAACCTTATTTTTGGGTACAATGTGAGTATGTTAGAAGAGATACAGTGTGCTTATGTTATAAACAAAATATATTTATATGGTTTTATTTTGCAAGCTCTATACAAGCATTCATGCTTTGAAGCCCAAATTGAAGAGTAAAGTGGCAATTTCAGAGTCTATTACTTTAAATGATGGCCCAAGAAATACCCCCGTGACCTCTCCTACCCCACTTCTACCATTCCAAACAAATATGAGAATAATATTCAAGATCCAAGCATAAATTTCACTTCAACAGAAGCTATAGGAGTTGGTGCATCAACATTTCACAAGAAGGATCTAGCTTCTACGAGAGTGCACATTGATAAGAAGAAGCTAGATTCAATTTAGGAGGGCATGGTAGATTTTGAATTGTATGATATGTACTTTTCAACTATAACAGATGAATATTGTAACACCAGGCTTTGTAATGTGTCTTAACAGTGGTATTAGTTTTTTCACAATAGTCATAGGTTTTCTATAGTGCTTTTACAAAGCTTTTTCTAACTAATGCTTAACAAGTTGACTTGGCTCTAGGTCTATGGAGTTGTTTCATATATTCAATTTATTCTAGCGTGATAATATGCAAGTGTTTGCTGTAGCATGGCTTATTTTGGACTATAGAAGCCATCTACAACCTCTTTGTTGATGCATTTCTAGTTCAAAGATGGATTGCAGTCAGTGTTATTTTGGTTATATGCATGTTTACTAGTTATATATATGAGAAACTTTGCATATTTGTGTATAACAGTTTATATTCATATTTATGTACATGAATATTTACATTTTTTTGAAAAAAATGAATATTTATGTAATTTTTGGTTCACTGGTCTTTTGGTTTGGTTTTTCTCTGATTATCAGTTTTGGGGTCAACTGGTTCGATGACTGGTCCAATTCTGATAACATTGGTTCATTGTCCATTGATCATTTTCAGTTTTAACTTTTGAGTCTCGATTTTTGATACTAATGATCTTAGACCAAGTCTTTGACTCATCACCTTTTACTATTTCTGAGTTTGAGTAATTTCAATTTACTAGTCTAGTATTTAGACTTTAGTATCTACTATTGAATCATTTATGATGTGTGAATCAATATATTTCATTATTGAATTTAAATTTGAATCATGTTTATAACACAAACACACACACATATCCTAACATCCCCCTATCCCCTTGAATTTTCCTAAAATTTGGGGGTTCTCCCACATGTTCCCCCTCTGTGTCTCCCCATTGCCACGTCCCCCTATCTTGGAAACTAGGTGGAACATTAGTTGTAATTACTTGATATTTTTTCACTAAATAAATGCTACCTCTTGGGTATGACTCTATAGTATTGATTTTAGTGTCATGGTTGATGGGAGATGTTGTTGATGATTCCACTTTGAGTTTAGAGACCCAACCTTTATGACAAGCTTCATAGGTAGAATATTGAGTTTTATAAGAAGGATAAATAATTTGTTTTCATAGAACATCTGAAAATGAAATCTAAAATTTTCACCAATGCATTCATGTTCCTGTCAGTTTTCTCTAGGGGTCAACCCCGACTCCTGAGCATTGCGGGAGTGTTACACTACTCCTTAAGCTCACCCAAGAATTCTATCAATCTTCCCTAGACTTCATTCTTGACTTAAGCATAGATCTAGGCAAAAGAGTTATTGCAATGTATTGTGGATTGGCTGAAATATTGTGGATTGGTTGAAATATTGAAATCTTTGATGTCTACCTTATGGAATCCTCATACCCTATCTAACTAGAATATTGAAGGTTTTTGTTCTACTATGGAGTCTTGGAGTGCAGAATTTAGATATGAACATTTATATGCTTATGGACCAACACAATGTTTATACTTGCTTGGATGAGGAATTATTATTATGAATTATCTTTGGTAAAATAAACCTTGGAAATCTGAGATTGGCATCCATAGGCCATATTTGGGTTAGCTTGAAAATATGAAATCAGTGTGCCTAATTAAGATTGGTAGTATATATACGTGTGTATTTATGTATGTATTCAAATTGGGATGAAAATCAAAGTCCAATCCTTTTTGGGACAACATGTATGTTCACCTCTCATGTATATATAGGTTTTTTTCTCTGACAAAATACACACACATGCAGCCTAGAAAACTATAGTTGATGGGCCATGAGTTGGAGTGCAGGTTGGTCATGGAAGATTGGATGTGTCCTCATCCAAGGCTTGCAAGCATAATTATCTATGTATCCTTAAGCTAAGGGAGAGAATCCCATTACAACAAGGGAGGGCATCCCATTACAATGATAATGTAATGGTTGTTAGCACCAAGAACTTCATGGATGAAATGGCAAATTTGTACACAAGCTTGAGGGCTTGTAAGTATTTCTTCGGTCTTGCTACAGGTTGGCTACGTATGTACTTACATAGCTAAATAGGCCATCATATCATGGAACTTCTCACTCAAAAAGGAATAAGAGTCACACCAGACCTCTTTCTCCTCATAAGAGTATCTAATAGAGACTATTCTGTGATGGTTTTGGGGGCTTTTCTTTTGGTCAAAATTGGGCATCACCCAGACCTAGAAATGAATTTGCATTGTGGGAGTCTACTTCCAATGCTCTTACGCCCCTGGATCTGAAGCAAATAAACAAGCTTAGTATGCAATTGAGATTAAGCTCTCTTTAACCCTACCCATGATCCTTTGTAGCTCTTGGGGAAGCAAATAAACAAGTTTAGAATGCAATTGAGAGTAATCTCTCTATAGTCCTGCTTATGATCCTTTGTAGCTCTAGGTGATTGTATCTGTAGTAGATTTTAGTCATTGATAGGTTAATTCAGGTCTTGGAAATCTAATGTGGTTAAAGAATTTGCCTTGACTACCACCTTATCCAATGACTAGAACTTGCTATGCTCAATCCTAGAATTGCCTGAGTTGATTTATGATATGGTGGATTAGTGAAGGAATTTTCCTCTAGGTGTTAAAGTTTCATGGCCAATAAGGACTTTTTCTCTCAAATTGGTATCAAAATGAATTTTTTGTGCCTTAGAACATTAAATGTGCAAATCATAGTGAGATGTGCTTGAGTGTGGGTTAAGTAATTGCATTGTGGGAGAACTAATATGCATTTACAATGTCTATCAAAGGAAGAAAGGTGCAACTAATATGCATTTACAATGAATATCAAAAGAAGAAAGGTGCATCGTAGAATGCATGTGGGGTCATAAGAGAGACATCATGTCACTATATTAGGGATATAAAAATAAAAGGGTATAAAAATGTGAATAAAAAAATGGATACATACAATATTTAGTGACAATAGGGGTTTTATAAATTGGGAACGTGTATTGGATTTATATTGGTAGGGGGTTAAATAATGTGATTTTTAGAGATATTTTCCAATATGTAGTCAAATTAAGGGTATTGTTTAGTATGCCCCAAACGCACGTGCTATGTCAAAGGTTCAGTGAGTGAATCCTCCATGTGTTTCTCTAATCACTTGGATTAGATTAAGTTTAGATTATGTTACATCTTTATCTTCAACACGACGAAAGAACAAGGCATGTTTCTTATCATTATATGGAGAATGCAAATGTTATCTGCTTGCATATATTCTCTGTTAATGTCAGAGTCATGAAAAGTGGAGATGTTATAATCATAAGGCCCATCTTAACAATGAATGATATTCCTATGATGCTGGAAAAAGGATGGGTGCATATAGTTCACAGAAGATAAGAATTTAAGATTGATTACATTCGCAGTGCTTTTTTGGAGAACACCAGTAAGTTTGTTTGATATTGTTATTTTTTCAGCGGTATAAATGGGAGGAACATGGGACGTCCATTATCATTAAAAATAAAAGGGAAAATACAAGATTCCATTTCCATTAGAAAATTGATATAAAAGAAAATAAAAATAGGAGATATGAATAGAGCCAATGATGACATTCATAGAAACAACCTATACTACTTGGCTTCATTTCCTACTGGATACAGGAAGCTTATTCTCTACCAAAATAATTTACTGGCGACAACGACTTACCTGGTCTAGACGAGGAGATTCTAGTGACAAGGGTGGATGAGGAGAGAAATCTTCTAACGACGAGGGTGGACGAGGAGATAAATCTTCCAACGGTGAGGGTGGATGAGCAGGTTGAGAAATCTTTCACGCTGCAAAAAAAAAACAAAAAACATCACGCAAATATCATAAAAAATATTTCACTAAATTAAAAAATTCATAAAAAAACAAAATGTGTCAATCACCTCGTTGGTTTCAACACTCAACAACAAACCACACAACAAGGCTGGAAAATAGACCACACAACAACGCTTGGTAATGGACCACACAACAAAACATAATAGCGCTCGACTTTCACACAACAAAAAAATCAACAAAGCAAAAAATCTTGCAATAGCATATGGCCTGACATATATAAATATTTTTTCGGCCAAATAAATAATTCGGCTAAAAAACCTAGTTTGGAAGAACAACTAGTTCGAATGAACAATATTTTTGGCTGAATTATTTATTTGGGAGAACTATTTTTTTGCCAAGTTTTTCAACTTCAGCGAAAATTTCATTTAACAATCGGCATTAGTCTAAACAGCCAAAAGTTCAACTAAATAAATTTAGGGAATTCAGCTGATTTATTTTTTCGGTTGAAAAAATGAGGTTGGGAATTTTTCTGAGGCATTTCTCACAAAAGTGTAACCCAACTTCACATTTTCACCCGAATGTATTAATGATTTCCTAGTGGTCTTTTGAATATGTTTTTCTTTTGTAGATCACCATATTGTAAAAATCTTGTATCCCAAGTGTATCATGAGATTTGTTTTCCTTTCACTCTTTAATATATAATATAGGTAAACAAGACTTTATTGAGTGTTCAAGGGTGCAAATGTAATGATCTATAATACTTGTGTGGGGGTGTAGCCTTGTATCATTGGGAGTTTAGAGAATAAATGAACTACTTCCATGGATGTTCCCCTTATTAGGGTTTTTCCATGTAATCCATGTCTCTCCCTTCTTTTATCTTGCATTTCTATTTTTTTTTTTTCTAATTATTTCATAAGATATTAGATTGGGTGCATCTTTATCATATGTCCATGAATATTTGTGAAAACTAACACTCAATGGGTATAACAAACATTTTATGTAGTTGTTGATTTGGTGAGTGATCCTACCAATCAATGTAGCACAAAATTATAGTTTTTGGACCTTCCACAAGATCTTACTACCTTAAATCCTCTATTTCTTAATCATTTTTATATGGTTCTTGTATCAAACCCCATACATATGTAAAGGATGAAGCTAACATGTTTTGAGAGGTAGAAATGAAATAGAATTATGATTCCCTCATTGAGAAAAACACATGGGAATTGGTTCTTCTTCCACCCAATAGAAAAATTCTTCAATGTAATATGCGTTCATGCTAAAATTTGAATTGAGGAAGATGAACCCTATTTGTTCAATGTAAGTATCCTTCATGAGAATGCTTAATTTCTTCAAGAAGTGCACTCTTTCTAGGTTCCTCTTCTTAAATTTGATTTTTCTCCTTGCATGAATGGATATTTATTTTCTCTTGAATAAATACACTCTTTTAAAGCTCATTTTCTTCAATTCAAATTTTCTTCTTAATGACTAAATTATGTCTAAATAAGATTCCCCTCTCCACCCATTTATTGACTCCGTGAAAATAAGATTTGTTGAATTTAGGAGGTAATTACATGAATGTAAGGATTAGTCAAGTTATTGATCTAAAAACTTTAGCGCACATAAAAGTTGCAATAATATACTCTCACTTGGTTGTAAGGGATTATTAATTTAAGTTATAATTTTTTCCATAATAATGAAAATTTCATCACAATATTGTAACTTAAAACACATATTAAACAACATAGTCAAGCATAAACAAATAGCATCATCAAAACTAGGATTATAATAGAGTTCAACCCCCCCAATGCGCTACGTCTCTAGATTCACCTCCAAAGGTTGAATCACTTTTATTGTCTTTCTTCAACGAGGAATGTGTGTGATTCTCTAATAAAAATGGTGGCCAAACCTAGATTTGTATTATATTACCAAAGAGTCTCCAAGACTTGTACACAGCAAATAAATCCTCTGAAAGACCTCTTGAGATTTTTATTATAAGGAAGGGTGTCTCACATTTCTTTATTTTATATATTTTAATGCATTAAATTGGAAATGCCCCCTTGTTGTAAAGGAAGAGTTGAGTGTTAGGTAGCCATTAGAGCATGGAAAAGAGTGTAGTGGTGGTTGCTTTCAATGACCTCGTCATTTTACTACTTTGTGGTTTGTCATCCTCCTCAAATATGTGTATATTCTTCACCTTGTTTTATCGTTGGACAAAAATAGGGTGGTATATGATTATCTTATTTTATATCTATTTACATAACTTATATACATGATTTATATACATTTTTATGTTGGGTTTGTTTGTTTGGTTTATTTGAGATTTTCATAAGATTTTTATGTTAGTTTCATAGGTTTTGGAGCAGTAAGCAAGTTTCTTTCTTGAGAAACTATTCATCTACACTATTCCTTTGACGGCCACGAGTAGGCACCACTTGATGCATGACTAAGAACAATGTTGATAAAAACATGTTGCATGTGGCAGTAGACTACGCTTATGGCTTCAAAGGTATAGATTGCACCGCAATACAATAGGGTGGAGTGTAATAGGGTGGAGTATATTTTGACCCTGTCCATGCTTCCTATGCCTTCAACAACTATTAAGTTAAGAATGGGTTGTTGCCATGAAAGTATCTTACCATTAAGAATATGTTTAAGTATATTACTATTAATAATATGTTTATGACTATAAAAATGTGTTTGTTATTTGTTATTAGTAATTTAGTATTGCAAGGAACTCTCTTTTGTGAACTTTGCAAAACCATTTTATTCTTACCCAAACTGGTGCAACTCTTACCCAAACTAGTGCAACTTATTTTTATAGGTTGGTTTTAATTCTTTGTTTTTTTTAATAAGCCTTTGCGCTAAAAACTTCTCATCATTAATTACCAACGTAACTTTTTTATAATGATAAAATGAACAAATTTTAATAAACATTTATAATAATTTATAATTTGAGTAGTAGGAGCTATCATCTAGTTAAAAGTTACCTGATCTCACTAGTAAGTTAATTTTAGAGAGTTATTAAACTTTGGTTTAGAGGGTTATTAAGCCTGAAGCTTTGTGAGGCAATTCTAAAATCAATGCAAAGGAGTGAGTTAGTTGCCATTAGTTTAACATTTTAAGTTGAAGAGTAAGAAATTTGTAGGGGAGATATTATCAATGGTCAAATTTTCATTTATTTTTTCATTTCTACAAATTCAACATATCTTTACATTTTTTGACTACTTTACGTGGCTTTTGCAGTTTCGAATCCTCCACCAGGAACCTCTATTCATCTATCTCAATGCAAGGATACACGAGTTCACCTTGGTAATCATTCACTTGGAAACAAAGTCGAAATTCATACAATTGAAAACCCCTTCAAAATTCCTCTAAGCTTACCATCATCAATCACGTAAACATATCTAACATATGATGCCTATCAAACATATTTTAAATTTTTGACGATGGTCGTGCACCAATAGTAGGAGAACATGCTTAAAAATGGTATTTGTTTATTTATGACTAATTACCTACTACAACACTGGAAATTACAATTTTCCATGTGAAACATGTACACTAGCCATATATTGTCTTGTTGTTTCTCACTAATGAGAAGGAAAATAAATAGGGTGGATTATAGCTAAGTTGATTATGCATGTCTTATGTAGTAATTGTTTTTACTGTATTGTTTCTTTGTTTCACTTAAAGATTTCCTCTACTTAGGATATGTTACTCGCCAACACACATAGATGAAAAATTTATGAAATATTAAAATACTTTTAATACATTGTGTTGGTTTTACTCGATTTCATGTGATTCTGATGGTGGAGAGGACAAGGAGCCTAGTGGATAGCCTCCACTCAACTCCAAAGTCCTTGAGATGGAAATTGGAAACAATCCATTTTTTTCACTAAAATTACAACATTTAAATGGTCTAATAAAAACCAAAATTGAGAATATTGAAATAGGAGTAGATTGATTGTAATAAAAGCAGACCCGGTGTGAGTGGAATAGATTTCTAGAGTTACTCATAATTCTTATATCTTATGTTTTGGAGAATAACTCGGGAGTGAAATCTAGATGGTTTGGTAGTTGTGGATCCCATAAAAAAGTGATTAAAACTCACTTTAGGGTTCAACAAGTCATTTGTGTGTTATGGTCAAGTTTTTTATTATGATAAATATGTGAAATTTTTTAACATAACTACTTTATTGAAAAGTGATTTCTTAATTAAACTTTTATTGGCGAATGGTTAATTGCCAAAATTTTAAAAAGTCTTTTGAAGAGAAACCTAAAGACCAAAAAAAAATAAAAATGACAAGTAAAAAGAACCAAATTCCAACCATGGTTACCACGAATGATAAGCTAAATGCAATCCCCACTAATCCATTAGAGAAAGTCAGCGCTGGTTAACCAACTATTTCCCGGGAAACTACGCCCCACACTGTAGCTCCAAACTAATAACATTGTAAGCGCATTTTTAGACTTTTATGGGGGTGGGAAACATTGACGCAAACCAAGAAATGAAACATTCTCAATAATTGAACCAGTGATGCAAACCAAGAAATGAAACTTTCTCAATAACTGAATTAATGATGCAATCCCTCATTATTTGTGCACCATAACTCCGAGCCCACCTAAAAGATCTGGGTTCAATCCTGCCAATCAGCGGTGCGTGTTCCTCTTATCCGTCCCCACTCACGAGACCAACCAACGTGGTCGGGTCGTACTAATCAATGTCATACCTATCAATTTGTAGTTAAAGTAGTCCCGACATCCAATAAAATCACTAGAATAGAATTTGCTCCTACTTGAGCTAAAGCAGCGAACTATTCGTTAGACCAGCACTTGGATCGATTGATAAATTGATGTAGAGTAGGGCTAGTTACCCATAAGGAGTAGTCTAACAAGGTAGAGGAATTACCCGGTTTCTGTCGCTGCCTAGAAAAATGTCTAGCTTTAGCCGTCGACAATTCCTCCTCCCTCCACCACCCTCCGCGAGCTCCGCCACCTTTCCGCATTAAAGTCGTGATATGATCTGGTTTGACAGGATTTCTCAATTTATGCCAGATTCTTGCAGCAGAGAGTTAATGGAAAAATGAATATGGGGTGGTCGGCTTGACTTCCAACCCAGACAAGGAATTCAAACCAGATGAAAAATCGGTCGCGCCAGAACTCCTCGACCTCCCACTGCACCAAAGCTCCTCGGCTTCCTACCTCCACCTCGTTAGACTACTCCCTTATTTTCCTCCACCTCGTTAGACTACTCTCTTATTTTATTGGAAGTGTCAGAGTCCTCAGAATAGGAGGATCACTAATGTCGTCCCTAAATCCATGGAGGAAGGCTTCAACTTCACTGGTGAAGGACTGGTGGGTTCATTGGGTTCTCACTCGATACGGGAGGCATTAGAACCAAAGATTTCAACAACTCTATTTCTAGTTAGTCCCAGTGTTATTAGTAGCAATGATAGACTCTATATGCAAGGGGTGCTGGGAGGGCCAAGGTTGTTGTTCACTATCAAAGAAGAGACTAAAGAGAATATGGAGGACAAAGAATCTGTGGGTGAAGTTAAGACTGTGTCCTCTGTTTCAGAGCAAGGATGGAAAAATATCAATTGTTATAGACATTTTTGGGCACTTCAACCCCAATCATAAATGTCCATAAACTGAGGGCTCCTGAGTCCCTAAAAGTGTTGCTTCACTACCTAAAGGAACAAGGTCAGCTGATTACATCATCTCCTAGAAGTTCTCCACTAAAAACTGCTCATAAATTGTCAAAACTGGACCATACTGAAAACCCAGTGCAGAGGATGCGATGCATATCACCTTCCCAGTGTACAAAGTGTGATGCATTGCCTCCTTTGTAGGGTGCGATGGTCGGGAATGGACAAATGGAAGGGACAAATTGCGAGGTGGAAGATCATGGAATCTTCCAGAAGCTTCCCCTCTGACACTTGCCTCTTTGTTTTCGACCAAGGATGAGTAAGAGATCATCATTATCCATGTGGAATCAGGAACTATTAGAGAGAGGACACTAATCAAGACCCTAGAAGATGACTCACCTCCCTACAATCATCTATATATGGATCCCTCATCACAGAGATATAGGGGATGGAATCTTTTATCTTGTAGAGAAGTGCTGTTGGTTTTCTGGTGTAACTTCATAGTGTTGGGTGATCTAAGCTTTACTTGAGGTGAAGAAGGGCTTTCTTGCTAGAGGATGATGCTGGGTCAGAACATATGGTTGTAATCTTCTTTCTACTTTTGATCTTAATAAAGCTATTCAAGTTTTCCTCCATATTCTTGTATGTTTTCTTATATATGCATTTTTATGGTTAACACATATCTGGTCCTGTGTTATTTATGAATATAGATCTTTGTTCTTCGATAGTAGTATGTTTCTATGATTCCACAGGTGCTCTTTGAAGCTGGGAAGATGAAGAAGAAGCGACAAAGCTCTATTAGGAAGGAGAGGAATCAAACAAGGAAATCAAGCACAAGACTAAGGATGGTCTCCCTTGTTCCACTCTTATCTATTTTCATAAAGGAAAACGAAATTAGACTTTACTTGTTTGTTTCTAAGATAGCTACCAGTCTTAGTGGGAATAGCAGCATCTGAGTGGACACTATTCCCGGTAGGAAGAATGCACCGCCACTAGCGCTTTTTCTGCCATCCACACTTCTAGCCCAATCTGCATCTGTATAAGCATGAAGAGTGAGATCCGCATATCTAGGATACCATAGGCCATAGTTTTGAGTTCCTTGAAGATACTTGGAAATTCTCTTTACTGCCTGAAGATGAGTTTCCTTAGGATTTGCCTGAAATCTCCCAACCATTCCTACTGCAAGCATGATGTCTGGTCGGGTACCTGTTAAATAGAGCAGACTTCCAATCATGGATCTATAGGTTGGTTGATGCACTGCTGCTGATTCATACTTGTCACTGAGGCTGCATCCTGTGACCATAGGAGTACATATTGGTTTCGAATCTTCCATGCCATACTTCAAGATCTGCTTGAGGTACTTGGTTTGAGATAAAAAGATACTGCCTTTATTTTGTTGGATTTGTAAACCAAGAAAATATGTCAGTTCTCCAAGCAAAGACATTTCGAATTCCTTTTGCATTACCAAGGCAAATTTTTGACTCATAGCTTCTTCATTGCTGCCAAAGATGATATCATCTACATACACAACAAGT
>APFE031350151.1:549257-564625 GCA_000404065.3 Pinus taeda
CGACGGGTCACTTCTTGTCGACATCAACTCATTATCCAAGAAGTTGACTTAGGAACAACCCTTTCAGTACTTTGAAGCTTGCATGCCTCAATGGCAAGTTTCTCACTTTCGGTGACAGGTTTACATTAATGGCATTCGACCGAGATATTTTGTGTGGTGTTCGACACCAAGTTCTTTTTCACACCACGTGAATTGTACTGTAGTACGTTGAGGGTCATTGTCGTTATTGGTGATTCCTCTCGCGCCTGTTAATAGCTTACATCATTGGCTGGTAATCAAGTGATGTCTTTCCATGTTCGACTCCAGAACATTTTTCACATGGATTGACTTGTACTTCGAGTGAAGATTGAACGAGTTTTGAAGACCCCGAATCTAGTTTCATCCATCTGGGTTGCGATATATTCAGGAATATAAAAACATCAAATGTACATCATTGTCGAACAAATGGTCATCCAAATCAAAGGATGATGAGTCTGAATCATCAGTCTGCCACACAGACGATTGTTTGTCCTATGTACATGAAAATGAATTTATAAAGTTGAGCATGGGAATGCTCGCTTCAGCTAGATCATGAAAAAATGTTGTCAAGATAATGTATTGTATTGTATCTTATTACAGGTCGCCTCCCAGCTCGAAAAAACTTCGGATCCTCATGGTAAAGCATTTCACCCGACATCAAAAAGATTAATGACCTGATGCTTTAGGGGGCAACTTTTATAGATATTTTTGGGCACTTCAACCCCAATCATAAATCTCCATAAACTGAGGGCTCCTAAGTCCCTAAAATTTTTGCTTCACTACCTAAAGGAACAAGGTCAGCTGATTACATCATCTCCTAGATGTTCTCCACTAAAAATTGCTCATAAATGGTCAAAACTGGACCATACTAAAAACCCAATGCAGAGGGTGCGATGCATATCACCTTCCCAGTGTACAAGGTACGATGCATAATGAATGGCTCCTCTATAGGTTGCGATGGTCGGGAATGGACAAATGGTAGGGACAAATTGCGAGGTGGAAGATCATGGAATCTTCCAGAAGCTTCCCCTTTGACACTTGCCTCTCTGTTTTCGACCAGGGATGAGTAAGAGATCATCATTCTCCAAGTGGAAGCAAGAAATATCAGAGAGAGGACACTAATCAAGACCCTAGAAGATGACTCACCTCCCTACAATCATCTATATATGGATCCCTCATCACTGAGATCCAGAGGCTAGAATTTTGTATCTTATAGAGAAGTGTTGTTGGTTTTCTGGTGTATATTCATAGTGTTCGGTGATCTAAGCTTTACTTGAGGTGAAGAAGGGCTTTCTTGCTGGAGGATGATGTTGGGTTAGAACATATGGTTGTAATCCTCTTGCTACTTTTTATCTTAATAAAGTTATTCATGTTTTCCTCCATATTCTTATATACTTGTTTATATATGCATTTGTATGGTTAGCACACATCTGGTCCTGTGTTATTTATGAATATAGATCTTTGTTCTTCGATAGTAGTATGTTGCTGTGATTCCACAGGTGCTCTTTGAAGCTGGGCAGACAAAGAAGAAGCGGCAAAGCTCTATTAGGAAGGATAGGAAATCAAACGAAAGACTAAGGTTGGTCTCCTTTGTTCCACTCCTATCTATTTTCATAAAGGAAAACGAAAGTAGACTTTACTTGTTTGTTTCTAAGATAGCTACCAGTCTTAGTGGGAATAGCAGCATCCGAGTGAACACTATTCCCGGTAACATCAATTCCCTGTTCACTCTAAGTTTCCTTCTAGGAACAATAAGCGGGAACATTGTTATCAACTACAGAAGCAATGGTGGGCCCTGTCTTGAATTGGATTGCTACTGCAACAACACAGGGTGCAAGAATCCGGTTTCTATTGGAATCCCACTTCCTCATCTCCTCAACCAAGGAACTTGTTAGACTTGCTTTCCCAACTATTTTCATGCAATCTTTCCCCTCGTTCGGCGCCTGGTCAATTCACTTCCCTCTCGTCTCCCAGGTCTCCCCCATGGAAAAGTAATTATACACTCTCGTTCTCTGCAAAAAATGAATCTCTGAGGCAAAGCATCTATGCGGTTACTTCAAATCCCATCTATGATATTGATAAAATTCCTTCATTACCTACCACATTAGGCATTTTTGTTTCATTCCCATGTGGGTATGATACTCCCCCCTTAACTCCCATGAGGGCCCGTTTATCTGCTTATTCAATTCCACTCTCCATCTCTGCAATGAGCAATGTTTCTTCCCTAGCAAGTCATGTTGTGAATAGTGACTCCTGGTCTTGCAAACACTGTTTTGCTTCCTTGTAATCATCTTTTCCTATGTCCCCAATGGTGCGAACTATCAGCTCTCTGTATCTTATCATGTCACTGGGTATTCCCTGCAATGAAGAGAGGGTTTTTCATCAGCTTCGTTTGGTTCACCTTGGCATCCCTATTATTGGTAGCTTCATGTTGCAAGATAGGGAAATGTAGCGTTTGGTGGCAATCAAATCCTTAAGAAATGTGGCGTTGGATATTCCATGACTTGAAATCAATGTGAAAGAGATTCAGATGATGACAGAAAGTGATGAATGACTATTTCCTTTGTAATTAAACTAGTTCAATGGTTGAAGTTCTCAAAATAATTGAGTGTATTGTTTTGTTCTTTTCCTCTTGCACATGAAGTTCAATTGGGTTAACTTCAACATTGGTGTTAAGCCCAAGTGGTTCAAGCATCAAGGCAACTAGATAACTATATGAGTTTTACTTTAATAATCATTGGATAATGGGTTTCAGAGATGAGCTGAAACTGCTTTCAAAGATGAACTGAGTATCCTGAAGAAGTAAGATGTTGAAACTGCTTACAGAGATAAATTGAAAGTGTCTTGAGGTAATATTTTAAAATGCTTTTATTTAATTAAAAGCTTTCTTTTCTTATACATAGAATAGTCCAAACTCCAAAAGGAATGGAAATCTATACCTCCACCCACATATATGTTATACACTCCGAAAGGAATGGAAATCTGTACCTCTGCCCATATATATGTTATATATGTGGTAAGGCTTTGTTTTTACAATATAATACATAAGTTGTAACTGTTTTCAGATATGAGCTGAAACTGCTTTCAGAGATAAAACTGAAAGTGTCTTGAAATAAGACGCTGAAACTGCTTTCAGAGATTAATTGAAATTGTCTTGAAGTAAGATTTCAAACTGCATTTATTTAATTAAAAGCTTATTTTTCTAAATAGTCCAAACTCCAAAAAAAATATAGTGGGAATGAAGTCTGTACCCATATATATATGTTATAAATGTGGTGAGGCTTTGTTTTTACAATGTAATGCATCTTTATTTATGTCAAGGTAAAACAAATGCTACTACAACACTAGCTCCAATAACAGAGACTTTTGCTCTAGAAAAAAAATGGTACATGTTATTTTGTTTTACAAAAGAAAGTGATTCCTTAAACACTTATATAATTCATGTCCCGACATGAATGGGCAAGTATAAGAAAATGTTTGCCATCGACGCTACATTCTTTCCTTTAATCAAGAACTTGAAGCATTTTCTCTCGCTACATGTTTTACTGGTATGACACAATTTTTTTATAGTAAGTTTCCTTACACATCTCCTCCAACACTAGGCAGTAGAATAAGCCTATAGGCTCAATGATAAATCTTTCACTTTCACACTAAATTGCCATAATCCTCCATTTCAGCGAACTTTCCAAGCCTTCATCAAATCCCTCGTTTGTGATACTCCTTTAGGAATTGTAAACATAATGCTAGACCAGTCCATGCTTGCTTGCAGAGGAAGCCACCTCCCCTTTAACAAACTTATATTCTTTGTTGATCCTTTGGAGATTGCGTCTAGTATATCAATATAAAGCTTTCTATAGTAATTTCCAACTTTTATTGCCCAACGTTCGGATATTGGCACCTAATGGTAGCAGTGATTTTCCTTGTGTTACATTTGAGAACAACGTTGATTCCTAGCTTCTATTCACTCACAAAGACCATTGATCAATTTAAAGTTAAAAATACCACAGGGATTATACCTCTCTTCACCATTTATCTCTATTGTTTGAAAATTCTGATAATATGACATGCTTTGCTTCACCCAAATGGATGCAATTGATCTACTATAATATCATATCTTCCTCTTACCATATGCTAACTCATTTCTTAGCTATCCCATATATATGTTTCCTAAGAAACGCAATGAGCAAGAACCAAAGCATCCATGCTTGCACTAAAATCATCCAATTATAAAAAATTCAATCAGAATATGTGCAACTGAATTCAAGCACTTCACTATTGCTTTTGGGCATGTGCATTTAACAATTGCATTGAAAATTCCAATAAGATAACTCTGCAATTGCTTATCAAAAAAATTTGTTCTTCTCACAGTCAAATTTTGCAGGTAAAGCCATCTAAAGAAGCCATTTAACTATCCAAAATGATCCTCCACTCTGTATTTTAATGATTGTTGATTTAGGAAAGGTTCGAGAAGTATACATTGATTTTTGATTCAGTGGGGTTTTCCAAATAGAAGCTTGGCAGCAAGTGAAATATCAACACTCATTGTTATGATTGTTTATCCACATTGAGGACTAATCCTTTGTATATCCACACAACTTTAGAATTACAAGATTTGGTAGAAAAACATGGATGCACACTCCCCATCAAAATTTGGAGGATGGTTAATCAAAGCAAGATCTCCATCATGGAGATGATGGTTAATCACTTCCCACTTTCTTCATTGCTTTGGAAAATGTATTCCAACAATTATAACATCCCTTATCAACAAAGGTTCTACATTGTCCTTTGTTGATGATTTTCATCAATTTGTTCATATGAACCTCAATATTCTCTTGTACCTCAACAATGTTCAAGCCTAAAGACATCTCTCCAATACCCTTACATATTGATATAACTAACAGTTTGAAGCAGTTACCAACTTCACCAAGATCCATCCATGTGATTTATTGGAATGTTATACATACTTAGAAGCTAGAAGCATCATCATGAGGGTGAACATTAATAGTTACAGTCTCTTCAAAAGGCTAGGACACCTCCAACACATTGGCAAAGTCAACTAGTCTTGAGTTCCCATGCTATTTGTTGTCATCTTCGTATGCCATTAGAATAGTGCAATCAACTTCAGAACTGAGCCTAGATAATAATTTCATGTTTTGTAGGCGATGAAACAGAGGTTGAATTATAATATTTTGTGTCCACATGATGTCAAGCATAAAGAGACATTCCTTCACAGCTTTGGGGTATCCAGAAATTTGAACATCTAGACTTGAAAACTAGTGATCTTTGTAGTGTGTTGCCCCCTAACACTCCCAAAAGTGTAACAACTTTAGTGTTGAATGAAGATTGTTTCACTCGAAGTCTACCTCTGAAGGTAGACCATCTTCATAACCCATAAAAACTATTTTTAAGTGGTAACTCATTATCTAGTGGGATTCGTTTTAACCTCAAAACTCTTGAAATGTTAAAGTATTTTGACATCAATTCCACTACAATTTCTGGTAACAATCCCTCCCTAGTTGGGGAATTTGATAAAATTGATTGTACATGTATGCCAGTGCAACTTTCTTCTCTGAATTTTTCCATGCAGAACTTGCCCATCTTACCAATTGAATCACTTTGGATATGACTGATAACGCACAATCAAAATTGTTGCCGAAAAAAGTTGGGAATGGAGAGGATTAAACTTATTCAATGATGAAATACTAGTAAAACTTGGAACAATAATTTTCCGATGAAACTTGACCTCTAAATAAGAAGCTTGAAGGATCATTTGTAGAGAGCATGGACCATTTGCACAACCTTTTGTATCTAATGACTATATAAGTCATGGATTAAATGGGCGGATTCCAACTACTATTGCCAGTTGTAAATTGCAGTTACTATATTTGTCATTTAATTTAGTGTTTGTGCTACTTCCTAATGATTTCTTAGTTCTAGAGTCAATTCTGAGTTTTATTGTTGAGGTTAATCTTCTTATTTAGGTACTACATTTTTCATTTAGTGCATAGTCTAGGCCCTCTTCCATCTTGGCTTGGTGGATGGAAAAGAGAAACTTCTATAAGGTTATCCAAAAACCAGTTTCAAGCTATTTTCCTGAGGAATTGGGTAACCAATGTCTCACAACATTGGAAATTGATGCTAATAGGCTCTATGGACCGATACCATCAGAGCTTCCTTCACATTTAACATACAAGTCTATAAGTGCAATCCATGATAATAGGCAACATTGTTAGGAAAAAATCGCAATTCCTTCTCCAAAGCATCCAACATGTCACTAGTATCAATTTGCCAACTGATCTATTTTATGAATTATTGCTATAAGAAGAATACTTCCTCTAATAGTCTATTGTGCCCTGCACTTCTTGGCTGGAATCAAATCTTTGAGAGGTTCGTCTCCATTCATTGACAACTAATCTAGTTTCATGGCCTCTGAATTCACTACTCACTATTAAGTCCATGGGTCCATCAACCACTCTAATTATTGTTGCTATTAATTGATCAACCAAACTGGAATCCTGTAGGATGTCAAGAATGCTAGGAGACTATGAAATTTTGGAAACTTTGATGTTATCTGCAAATGGAGCTTACTCCTACCCTACAAGAGTTATTCGTTGTCTTAGAGACATCAAATTAAAGTTCTTTATATCTTTACCATCAATGAGCAAAAGTGGAAAACCCCTTTTAGCAGATAATAGAATCTCTCTATGAGTCTAATTATGGTGGACTTATGAAACCCAACTCTCCTTATATTTCCATGCCACACTGCAATTGGAACTAAACCTAGAGTTCCATGCAAAAATTTCCATGTAGGTTTGTTTACAATTTATCCAAGAATCAGAGCACTTGGATGGGGTTCAGAACAAGAGTTTTGACATAGCTTCATATGATGATGAAATAGCTTTTGCTAGAAATTCAACAACCTTATTAGTTGTCAATGTAGAACTAGAACATGTTTCATTAGCTTCAATAGTTATCTCATTTGCAAAACCTAGATATCATTATTTTTGCATCTCATAAAAGCTTTCCAAGACCTTCACATAGAGCATAGCCATATTTACAATTTTTGTTTACCATACATGTTGAATCTACCCGCAAACAAGTTTTGAGTCGCCTTCACCTAAAAGAGATTTTGTTTTCGTCAAAGGAATTCTAATTACCTTCACTTGAAAAATACCAGCTTCTTATTTTTCCTTATTTTTTTCCCTGTTTATGTTTCTAGTGCGGTGTGGCTAGTAGAATTATTTAATTATTCTAATTTGATGGAGTCAGACTGAGAAATAATATGAAAAAAAAACCAATCCAATTTTTTATGACCATGGGGTCAGAAAACACAAGTGTAATCAAAAAATCTTTTCCAGAGTTTGCATTGAAATTGATCAAAGGCCAAAGCTTTGGTATCAAAATCCTCTATGAATAAGTTGGAAACCATAGAAGAGAGCGGAGAACCCATGGTGACACCACATGTTTGCTCATAGAATTCACCTTGGAAGCTGAAAAAGGTAGATGTTAGGCAAAGTCCAACCAAATTGGCAGTGTCATCATTAGTAATCTAATTAATGACATTAATAGCCTGAAAACTAATCTCTTACCAAGACTTACCTGGACATTTTTTATATAATCTCTTAACTAAAAACTAGCTGTTAAGGTTATTTTTATTAAATAATAATCTTTGATAACGGCCAATTTTCGAACTTGATGCATCTAGTCACTATTTAATCACACTGATTGATCTATTCTTTTCACCTTGGTCTTGAAAATGAACCTCATTGGTAGGTTCAAAACATTGGCCATAAAATTATTCGATGTGATTTATTCGAAAGAGAATCTCAAACATCACTATGGATCACAAAACTCTGAGATCAAAAAAATACATTTGTTACGGGTGTTGTTGGTTTGTTACGGGTATTGTTGATTTGGGCTAAAAACTCGAGAGTTATTGTCCCTGGACTGAAATGACCAAGCTTCATGAAATACACGGCCTCTTCCTCTCAGCACGAGGAATGTTGGAGGTTGTGTTGGCAGAATTTCCAAACTTTATTTCCTTTGTTTTCTTTGAGAGATTATGCCGGAGGTTGTGTTGGAAATTTGGATATTTTCCAAAATTTATTTCCTTTGTTTGCATTGAGAGATTATTTATAGAAGAGTTTGCTAATCTGCGGTATACAATAAAGAAATTAGACCAAACTTAATCTTGAATACCTGACCTTGATAGATAAATAAGCCCGAGAAAAATAAGTAAAAGGGGTTCTTTCAAAACAAACTCCAAAGTATTGCAGTGAATCAAAACCCTCTTTACTGCACTGCAGATTATAAAGATATGCAAAATCCTCTTTACTGCACTGCAGATTACAGAGATACTCTCTCTCAAAAACACAAGAACCCTCCATCTTTACTGTACTGCAGATTACACAGATATTCTCACTCAAAAGCACAAGAACCCTCCCTCTTTACTGCACTCAAAAGTAGAAGTACCCTCCCTCTATAGTGTAGTGCAGATTAAAAAGACATTAAAAAATGTGTTTGCAAAACCCTTTGACAAAATACTCCTCAAAATGAATTTAAAACTGTTACCATTTGGAATGGTAGTTAAATAATAAAGTTGCTTGTAATAAAACCAGGGTAACCTTTCAAGCATTAGAAGTAATGAGATGATTAGTTCTCAAAGGACAAAGACAGTTTATGATTAGTTCTAAAAGAACAAAGGCAGTTTTTCATTACAATATCTTTAATCTTCTAGCTCATATTGGATAGAACTGAAAGTTGCTTGTAATGAAAGCAGGGGTAACCTTACACGCATTAGAAGTAATGAGATGATTAGTTCTCAAAGGACAAAGACAGTTTATTATTAGTTCTCAAAGAACAAATATAATTTTTCATTACAATATCTTTAATCTTCCAGCTCATATTGGACACAAATCATCAGTGAAACCAAGGAAACTTACTATAAAAAAATTGTGTCGTACCAATGAAACCTGTAGCCAAAGAAAATGCTTCAAGTCCGTGATTAAAGGAAAGAATGTAGCTTCGATTGCAAACATTTTCTTATACTTGCTCATTCATGTCAGGAAATGAATTATACAAGTGTTGAAGGAAGCACTTTATTCTGTAAAACAAAATAATATGTACCATTTTTTTTCTAAAGCAAAAGTCTCTATTATTGGAGCTAGTGTTGTAGTAGCATTTTTTTTTACCTTGACATAAATAAAGATGCATTATATTGTAAAAAAAAGCCTCACCACATGTATAACATATATATATGGGTATAGACTTCCACTCTCACAATATGTTTTTATATGTTTTTGGAGTTTGGACTATTTAGAAAAACAAGATTTTAATTAAATAAAAGCAGTTTGAAATCTTACTTCTAGACAATTTCAATTAATCTCTGAAAGCAATTTCAGCGTTTTATTTCAAGACACTTTCAGTTTTATCTCGAAAAGCAGTTTTAGCTCATCTCTTGAAATAGTTACAACTTATATATTATATTGTAAAAACAAAGCCTTACCACGTATATAACATATATATGGGTGGAGGTACAGATTTCCATTCCTTTCAGAACATATAATGTATATGTGGGTGGAGGTATAGATTTCCATTCCTTTTGGAGTTTAGACTATTCTATGTATAAGAAAAGCAAGATTTTAATTAAATAAAAGTCATTTAAAATCTTACTTCAAGACACTTTCAATTTATCTCTATAAGCAGTTTCAACATGTTACTTCAGGATACTCAGTTCATCTCTGAAAGAAGTTTCAGCTCATCTCTGAAACCCATTATCCAATGATTATTAAGTAAAACTCATACAATTATCTAGTTGCCTTGAGGCTTGAACCACTTGGGCTTAACACCAATGTTGAAGTTAACCCAATTGAACTTCATGTGCAAGAGGAAAAAAAAACAATACACTCAATTAAAAAGGAAATAGTCATTCATCACTTTCTGTCATCATCTAAATCTCTTGCACATTGATTTCAACTCATGGAATATCCAACGCCACATTTCTCAAGGTTTTGAATTGCCACCAAACGCTACATTTTCCTATCTTGCAACATGACGCTGCCAATAATAGGGATGCCAAGGTGAACTAGACGAAGCTGATGAAAAATCCTCTCTTCATTGTAGGGAATACCCAGCGACATGATAAGATACAAAGAGCTGACAGTTCGCACCATTGGGGACCAAGGAAAAGATGTTTACAGGGAGGTGGAACTGCGTTTGGAAGACCAGAAGGAGTCACTATTCACAGTGGGACTTGCTAGGGAATAAACGTTGCTCATTGCGGATATGGAGAGTGGAATTGAATACGCAGATAAAGGGGCCCTCATGGGAGTTAAGGGGGGAGTATTGTGCCCATAGGGGGATGAAACAACAATGCCTAATGTAGTAGGTAATGAAGGCATTTTATCAGTATCATAGATGGGATTCGAAGTAAAAACATAGACGCTTTGCCTCAAAGATTCATTTTTTGGAAAGGCCGAGAGTGTATGATTACTTCGCCATGGGGAAGACCTGGGAGATGAGAGGGAAGCGAATCGACCAGGTGATGAACGAGGGGAACAACCGCATAAAAACAGTTGGGAAAGCAAGTCTGGAAATTTCATTGGTTGAGGAGATGAGGAAGCGGGCTTCCAATAGCAATCGGATTCTTGCACCCTGTGTTGTTGCGACAGCAATCCAATTAAATATAGGTCCCACCATTACTTCTGTAGTTGATAACAATATTCCCGTGTATTATTCTTAGAAGGCAGCTTCGAGCATTGCTTCTGTAGTTGATAACAATATTCCCGCGTATTGTTCTTAGAACGCAACTTCGAGTGAACAGGGTATTAATATTTTTCCATCCTTGCTCTAAAATAGAGGACACAATCTTAACTTCACCCACAGATTCTTTGTCCTCCGTATCTTCTTTAATCTCTTCTTTGATAGTGAACAACCACCTTGGCCCTCCCAGCACCCCCTGCATATAGAGGCTATCGTTGCTACTAATAACGCTAGGACTAATTGGAAATAGAGTTGTTGAAATCTTTGGGTCTGATGCCTCCCGTATCCAGTGAGAACCCAATGAACCCACCAGTCCTTCACCAGTGAAGTTGAAGCCTCTCTCCATGGATTTAGGGCCAGTATTAATGATCCTCCTATTCTGAGAACTCCGATACTTCTAGTAAAATAAGGGAGTAGTCTAACGAGGCGGATGTAGGAAGCCGAGGAGCTATAGCGTAGTGGGAGGTCGAGGAGTTGTAAAGCAGCTAGTTTTGCGTCTGGTTTGAATTCTTTGTCTGGTTTGGGAGTCAACCGACCACCACACATTCATTTTTGCATTAACTCTCCACGGCAAAAATCTGGCGGAAATTGGGAAATTCCATTAGACCAAATCATATCATGACTTTAATGGGGAAAGGTGGCGGAGCTCACAGTGGGTTGGGTGGCGAAAGGCGGAAGAATGGCCAATGACTGGAGCCGGACGTTTTTTGAGCGGCGACAAAAACTGGACGATTCCTCCGCCTTGTTAAACTAGGTCGTTACCCCTAACCCGCATGATAGCTATTTTCCACCGGCCATAATAATTGGTGAATCGGCTAAGAAATCCTGTCTTTCACCAATAACTAAAGATAAGAATGTTCTCGCCACCCCCATTTTTTCTATCCACCTCAGAAAGCAGGAGTTGCTCAAATACCTTTCTGCCTCACCAAGCGTAACTGGAAAAGACGGATATAGTACCCATTCTACTAGCGGCTTAGTAAGTGCTTAGATATTGGAACATGAATGTACCCCACCTTCTTCTAATGCGAGTAAGCACCACGTTACTCGATAGTATCAATCTATAATTTATCGCATCCGCGTTACTCGATAGTATCAATCTATAATTGACAGATTAAACCAGGACAATATCATTAATAAACTAATTTATTTTATTGACATAGCTATTTTTATAATTAAAACAAAGATGTACAAATATTTTTTTCTATGTTTTACATCACACAATTAGATCACGTGTTTATATAAAATTTATGAGATCCAACAATTTTTAAACTAAGAAATTGTCGTGGAAAAAATATCTTAACAACACAACAGTCTCCATATTTTACATCTTTCTTTCCTTTATTACTGAATCCGAACTGGCCAGACTTCAACATTTATAAATTCTCTGCGAAGCAAAACCAAGGCTGACACTGCGAGGGACCAAACAGACTTGCTGTGCCTACTCAACCCCACACTACCCGAGAAGGCGTTGTAGCATTCCCAGTCCGATGTTGTCTTCATCACTCTCCAAAGCTGCCTCCAAAGCTTTCACCAAGTCTGATCTCGGCTCTAATGCAGCTTTGTACTTCTCCATAAGAGCGATCAAAAGCTCGATGTTCTATCGCCTGATATTTCGAACTATCTTCAACGGATATGGGTGACTCTGGAAAGCCTTCACTATTTTATAAATCAACCATGTTGTTGAGACGCCACTTGATTCTTCGAACTTGAAATGGGGATTTGATTTGGTCATAAAGTTGAAGAACTGGGCAGCCAATTCTATCGCTGCTTCCAGAGGCTCCCATGAATGTTCCTCCCCCTGTCTTCTGGCTGCTTCCTGTTCATGAGGAAGGCAGGAATATCTCTCCCTCACAAACTTTGGAACCTGAAAACACATTACAAAGAAGTTAAATGATCAGATGAATTTGTTTCAGATCGAACTGCAATGGGACGCTTTAATTTTCAAACGAAAGGCAAAGAATTGAATACAATCTTCTACCTGCTCTACAAGTGCACTGATTTCATTCGGTTTAACCTCACCTGCCTCTGCGTGTGCGAGCAGATTTCGAAGAATTCTTGGTACATGAATACCCCGCACAGTGTTGTACAGCACGGAGATCATACTTGCGATTAAATTGGGGTGACCATCCAGCTTAATACTCATCATTATTTCACAGTTGTGTTTATTCTCGAGTGAAATAAAACCCAGAGCTTCTTCTGCCTTCTTGACGAGTTTCTCCATTTCATTGTTATTATTATTTATCTCCCTGAAAAAGAGAGAGGAGAGATTATCCAGAACTTCGCCAGTAGCGTCGATTCTCTCACGGCCCTCCTGTTCGCGAGCAAGACTTGTCAGAGTGTTTATCGTCATGATTTGTAGAGGAGAGTTCAATTGTGTGTACCAAAGAACGTTTGTGAGATTGCTTATGGTGAACTCACACTGAAGAACGCCTCTGAGATTGCTTATGGTGAATACCATCTCCCGGATCCATTTCCTCAGGTCCGGTAGTACGCGCTAGCTTTTCCGCGAGCTCCAGAGTGAACTCTGCCGTCTCGATTTCCAAAGCGTTGTGTTTTTTGTCTGTCAGTGCAATTATTTTAGGAAGTAGCCCTCTGCTGCTTCCAATTTTAGCGCAGTTGGAGCAATCTTCTGCCAACTTCTTCAGTATGGTCAGCCCCATAGAAACAGGCTTAAAGTCTTCCTGACTTGAGTCGTCCATAGAGAAGAGTAAAGATGCTATAGATTCCATTGAACCAGCGATGGTGGTCTCTGTTGGTGATTTTTGAGGGCAAAATCCCAAAAACACAAAAATAAAACACACAGAGGCAATGCTCTATTTTCTTTACTCCAGGATCTTTTGTGCACAGAGAAACTTTTAAAAAAAATTTACTGAGAACAGAGTATTGCACCACCATAAGATTTCTATTCATTAAACAAAATCACTCATACATATTCATCATCTTTCAGTCAGAGGGATTCACCAAACATTACAAAAGAAATTACTCTGTCTCCTTTGAAATTTTACACCACTGTGTATAAAAATTTCATTTACATTCACTGCTGTGTGAAAACAAAAATTACACGGATTTACTGATTTACCTTTTCACTGCTGTGTGAAACAATTCATGGTTTTGATACATACTTCCCTCTGGTTTTCCTCTTTCACCTCTCGGCCTTCTCTCCTGCACTGCTGTGCGTTTTTACATTTCTTACTTCCCGAATTTCACCAACCACCACTATGTTTTTACTTGTTCTATTAAAAACAAACTTACGGGCCGTAAAAATTAAAAACAATAAAATTAAAAACATGTGACATTGCCCATGCCAGTATTTAATCCACGCCCATACTTCCGTAACTATTGAAAAATTAAAAATACACCTACCCGTTATGACAAAACTTTAATAAGGTATGGTCAAAATTCAATCTTGACTTTACTCCACGCAATTTGATTTGATGCGGCCTCGCTTCATGATGCATGTCAACCGTTGATTTCCCCTCCTCGAATCGAACGGCTGAGGTGACAATCGGAAGGTCTTTTTCACCGAAATTTACTCCACACAATATTTAATGTTGGCCGTATGCAGCTTGGAGCAATCAACGGCAGAGAATGGAGGGGCAGATCGGACGAAGGAAATGAATATCGGAAGGCCCTTTTTCACCTAACTTTACCTTCCGATAAATGTCAGAGGCTGATGTCATGCCTCATCCACGCGTCAGCTCCAAGTTGTATCGGAGCTCGTGTACGGAAACTACCTTCAACCAAAAGCGGTGCGATATGCCTCCAGGTGGTTTGTGGTTTTGCTGGGTGGTTTTGAGGTGCATTAAATGCTGGCCTGCGCGCGGTTGAAACTACAAATTCAACACTCCCCTTTAATTTCAACTACTGGGCATTCGGTCATACCCAGACACTTCCTGAAAAATTCAAAGATTTTCTGATCCAGTGGCTTTGTCAATATGTCTGCAACCTGTTCATGAGTCCTGCAATGTTCTAGGACAATTTCTCCATTGTTCACCAATTCTCTGATGTAGTGAAACCTTGTATCAATGTGTTTCGTTCTCTTATGAAACACTGAATTCTTTGACAATGCAATAGCTGAGCTATTGTTGCAAAAGATCACTGTCGCTTTTGCCTGCTCTTGGCCTAAGCTCCTCAACATCCTTCTCATCCAAACTGCTTGACATGCTGCTGCTGTAGCTGCCACATATTCAGCCTCTGCTGTAGACAGTGCTACAATGGACTGCTTCTTAGAAGCCCATGAAATGGCTCCTGAACCCATATGGAAAACATAACCGGAAGTGCTCTTCCGATCATCAACACTTCCAGCCCAATCACTATCTGTGTATCCAACTAAATCTGAATGTTCTGAGACATTATATAAAATTCCAAACTTTTTGGTACCTTTCACATACCTCAAAATTCTCTTTGCTGCTTGCCAATGTGCCTCCTTTGGCCTCTCCATGAATCTGGAAATTAAACTAACAGCATACATAATATCAGGCCTAGTTGCTGTTAAATACATAAGGCTGCCTACAATGCTCTTGTACAAACTAGGATCAAAATCCCTGCTGCTGTCCTCTCTGCTGAGTTTTAGTCCCATTACTGTGGGA
>APFE031350153.1:0-12670 GCA_000404065.3 Pinus taeda
GTGCATGAACCATCTGGAGGCGCTCAATACACGTCAAACACTCTTCTAGAAGGCTCTAGAAGTGACCACAAGTAACTTTTTAAAGATGAAATTTGCGCCTTTTGACCTTTACAGGGGTACGCACCCTAGCTTTAGTATACAGAGCGTATTACTACGCAGGTCTAATATATATGGAGTGCGTACACGCAGGCAAGTTAGAGAGAAACTGCGTACCCAGAGATAAACATGTTTTCAAGTGACTTTCTCTCTCTTTGAAGTTTTGACATGAAGAGCAGAGGTATGGGGCTTGACAAAGAGGACAATGTGGCTATTGATGAGGCCACATAAACTGCAGATAGTCAAGGTGACAAAATTTAGTGTAACACCCTCGGATGGATTTCATCATCAACATATTCATCATCATTTTTCACCGTAAAGGCCTTTCCCTCCATACGAGGAGGGTTATAGGGCTTCCAACTTTTAGATATGGAATTGCAGATGTTATGCTTCTTTTGAGAATTAAACACAGGGAAAGAATTTTTTAAGTATCTTGTTTGATGACAAAAGTGTAAACACCAAGCTTCCCATTGTTGGGTGTGGAGCCTGATTATCTTCCTGATTGTACATAGGTTTTATTTTGTTTCAGCCACATTGAATCTCTTTTCCTAATGGGGTGGCAATGTTTCTCATATGATCGTCACTAGGGGTATAAGGGGGGCGACGATGATTTTTATGAGCCCCCGCGTGACAGGGGTTCGGGGGAAACACTCCCAAAGCTAAAAAAAGATGAAAAATTTCCTTGTAAAATATTGTGATTTCGTACTCAATCTCGTTCATTCATTACGTGGATGATATGATGGTAGAAGTTATGTTAATTTAAGGTATTTTTCCCTAGAAGGCATCCCTCGATTTATATGGGGAAATTGTATTGTGGTTGTGTATCATTATTTTGAGCGAGAAAGAGAAAGGAGACTACATGAGATTGAAGAAGAAATTAAAGTGGATCTATTGGTTGTAACTCTTCATTTTGCTGGATAATATGAAAGGAAGGACCAGTTGTTTCTCTATGTACGTAGCCCAAATTATGTGAACCATGTATATTTGTGTCTCTCTTGTTTTATGCATTTCTATGTTTGTGTTCTCACAATATTCTATGTGTTTCATTGCTCTGTTAATTAATTTCTAACAACTGGTATCAGAGTTGAAGGTGTTTTTGGCTGATAGACTCACATGAGAGAAGGGTTCCTGATTCAAGTGGGAGAAATGGCAAAAGATGGTAGGCTTAGGGTTGAGAAATTTAACATCCAAATGTACTAGTTCTGGAAGACGAAAATGAAAGATTATCCATACTAGAAATATTAGTACCCACCATTGAGAGGAAAATCAAAGAATTCGATGAGTATCGCAAATGAAGAATGGGATCTTCTCGATGGAAAGTAACTAGCAACAATACAGTTGTGTTTCGCAACGTTAGTGGCATTCAACATTTCAAAGGAAATGACAATAGAAAGTTTAATGACGACATTGGCCAAACTATATGAAAAACCCTCAATCTCAAATAAGGTACTTCTTATGAAGCATCTATTTATTATGAAGATTCCAAAAGATGGATTTATTGTTGATCATTTAAATGAATTTAATACGATTACTAGTCAATTAACTTCTATAGGGGTAGGTTGTGATGATGAAGTTAGGGCTTTGTTATTTCTTGTCTCATTTCTAGAAAGTCGGAATGGCTTAGTTATGTCTATTAGTAACTCTATCTCTAGATCTAGTACTTTAAAGTTGTATGATGTTGTTGGTGCCATCCTTGGTGAGGAAATGCGACAGAAAAGTTCCAGTGATATACCAAGTAATTCTTTGACTATAGAGGTTAGGGGAAGAAAAATTGAAAGGGGGAAGGAGCCTAGGAAATGGCAGTAAGTCAAGAAAAGGAAGATTCAAATCTAGATCAGTGATAGCGTGTTGGAAATGCAGGAAGAAAGACTACAAATATTAGAAGGGAAAAGAAGGAGATGGATAACAAGAGAACAATCATGAAGCAAGTGTGATAGGTGATGTGTTGCAATATGCTTTGATTCTTTCATTAGATAATATTATTGATGCTTGTATGGTAGATTTAGGGGACTCATTCCTTGCCATGTCTGATAGGAAACATTTTCATGACTATGTTAAAGGAGATTTTGGACAGGTTCGTCTTGGTGATGATAAACCTTGTAAAATCGTTGGAATGGGTAAGGTTTTTATAAAGCAACAGAATAAAAACCAATTGTTATTAAAGGAGATAAGGCATGTTCTAGATATAAAGAAAAATCTAATTTCAACAGGGAAATTGGCAAGTGAAGGTTGTGTAACTACTTTTACAGACAAAACGTGGAAGGTTGTTATCACCTAGAAAATGATCACCTAACCATTTCTAACTAGGTCAATCAAAATACATCACGTAGGATTAATTTTACCATAGTAAACTCACTTTCACCATAGGAAATAATTTAGTAAACCATTTTTATTAAATTATTTTTGTTTAAAATAAAATAAAAAACCTATGAGAATAATTAAGTAAATCATTATTTATTTAATTTTCTCTAGAAATAAGCCCCAAGAGTTAGCTCAATTGGTCAAATCAGTACCTCGTCAATCGGGAGGTCACACAATCAATTCCCAAAAGCTCTTGGGCTCAGGTAAATAAATAGGTCGAGGGGTGTGACCCCCTTCAGGTGGGGTCGACCCTAGTGTTGTACCGTGGACGTAGTGGCTACCTAGTGACCATGGTTATCTGTGAACCACACATGAAAAAAAAAAAAATCTCTAGAAATAATTATTATATCATTACTTAATAATTATTTCTTAATAAATTTGACTAAATCATGTTGGAATAATTAAATTAATCACTATTTATCTATTTATCCTTATTCTTATTTTTGGAATAGTTGTTAAAACATTATTTAGTAATTATTTCAAATTCACATTTTTATTAATCCTTGCAAAGTGATTAATAAATCATTTCATTTTTCAATTACTTCAACCATTTTCTAGATAAAGATATTGGACCATTTTGAAAATATTTTCCCTCTCCAAAAAATATAATAAAGTATTCCTAATAGCTAGATTTTTTTAATTATGTTTTTTGACCCAAAGGAACCCAACAGCGTGCCTCACACGTAACTATTAGTAAACCTCTGGGGGGCTACGATTTGTCCTCCTCCCTGTATCCTAGATTGCAATAGGGAGGATTTGAACCTGAGTCTCTCGAGTTTCAATGATTTCACATATCTCGGATTACCAATTGAGCTACCCCCCTCAGACCTAATAGCTAGATTCTGATTTGGTCAATAATATTTATGATTTTCCAATTCCTAATTTATCCCAATACTTTGTTATAAATAAGAGGGTTTTCCATTCATTCCTCACCATCATCATTATCATCGTCACCATTATATTCTTCCTAGATTTGAGCTCCCACTTGAGTTCCATCTCGCTTTTTGGTTTTTCTACATATTAAGAAAGAGAAACAAATCGTTGAAGCACAAGGACATCAAAACACCGATCCCACGGAGGGGGATTTTGCAAATCCATATTGTAAATCATTCACTAGGTGTTTTCTAATAAAAATATTATTCATTCAAAGTTTCTATTGGGTTATTACATTGGATATTTCTTGTTGTTCTATGTTTTGGGCTTCATATGATATTTTTACTACAGGTTTTTCTTATTCTTTCATCGTAGATATGAAGCGTAAACAACCACATCTTGTTGTTAGGGTCACTTGTCACCAGTGACTTAAGTGAAGGATATTTGGTACACATACTAAGAATTTTCATATTAACAAATGACGACTCCACTAGTGTAGTAATTCATATCCTTGGTGGTTGTCGTTTCAATGTTCTTCAGTATTTTTTGAGCTAGTTTTAGCCTCTCAATTTCTATTTTTAGCTCCACTTTGTTTCTAGAAAAGTTTTTGGTTTCTGATGGTTTTTCACATATTTGCACAAGTCACAAGTACTAGCCAAGTACGATACAACACAATCTAGGACAAATATGTCGAGCAAGAGTTGCGGGAGAAAAAAAACATTTTGTCCTATTATCAGGGTTCTGTAACACACTTTTTGGTCGATTCTATGCATTCCAAAGCACTTTTCAGGTTAGAATATGCATTCTGTCATTTTTCGTATTTTTTCAGATTTGCTGACTGTGTTGCATGTGTACTGGGAAGGGTTTCTATTATTTCCTAAGCCACTTCTAGGCCTAGATTCTCTTCGTAATTTCTCATTGAGGAAGGAAAAATCCCCCTAGGTTTGCGAGTACACCTCCATCATTTAGGAAGTGATTTATTGAGTTGAGGAGTCTAGGGTACAACACTTTCAACCTCTAAATTCTAGGGTTTTGTCCAACATTTTACAACCTTTTTACAACCTTTTTGGAGTTTAGTGTTTCCTTACCCCTTAGGATCCCCTTGAGTGTCCTAGGTTTTTTGAGCTTCTTGCCTATCCTTTGCAACATTTTTCACCTATGATTTGTGTCATTTGTCTACAACATTTACAATAGATTAGTGCCTTTAGATCATAGTCCCTTAGACATTGGATCCTTTGGCCCATAAGTTTGTCTTTGAGTAGCTTGTTTTCCACCTCTTTTTTAGTTGCTTGATATCCTTCTAGGGTGGGGGTTTGTGTGGTTGGATTTGTTGTTCATTTTGTTGTCCATTTTCAACATTATTTACATTTTTTCAACCTTTTATTTTTAGCAGCAAATGGCATCATAAAACATGTTCAATTAACTCGTCTACTTGACATATCATTTTCACACACACACACCCTAAGTGAATGTGAGCTTGGTTAACACCTCCAAGACAAGATTTGAAACACTACACCTTAATAATTCAACACGCATAGATTAAGCCCACTTGGGCACCAAGGCCAAACAATCTATGTAGTTAGGTCTAGGATCAATGGATAGGCTTCAAATAACACCCATTGATCATTTGCATTGAGACATAGAAGTTGACATATTAGGGAGCTTAAAATCCTTCACCATCCAACGGTCCAAAGTTGGAGTGTATCAAAAACCCACTTTATAGGAGGTTAGGCTAGGTCATCGTGCGAGCGGTTCTCCTTGGGACTACCCAACCCATGGTAGGGAATCCTGTGTGGTAGCTAATCTCCAAGAATCTAAAGAATCGGCCACCCCCATGGGACGAAGGTAACCATAGTGACCAGTCATAGGAAAACACCCTATAGGACTACTTGTGGGAAAAAATCATTCTCTACCCCACCTTTCTCTAGACAATCTGCCTGCGAGGATATGATTTCATTAAGTATGAAGTATTTTGGAAGGCCAGCTGAAACAATAGATTTAGGACTTATTTGATGATTTAGATAACCTATAGGCTAGAGGTTATTTTTCTTTGATATAACACGTTTTCATGAATTAGAGTAGCATATTAATATAGTTAGTTTACACTTGGCGCTACTACACTAGGTGTTTTCTTATCATTTATTGCTCTTTTTCTCTCTTATCATCCCCTTTCATTATATTGAGTCATATTTATCTTGACATAATTGTGCCCCCAAGGCATTTTTCTCAAAGGCTTCATGGCCTTCACCCCTATTTTCCTTTAGGACATATTACTCCTCCTTGTCGAGTTAAAGTTCATCCTCCTAGTCTTCCATTGAGTTCTCATTCTGACTTTGGTTTTGCTGATTCTTCCAATTATTCCTTTGATTTTGTGTCTTCCCAACCCTGCACCACGCCCATGTCAAGCACCAACATGGGTGCACAAAACCATGGTGGTAACCAGGATAACCCCATAAGCGAAACCTCTACTAGTATGGTCACTAACCTCCCATTGCTCCCCTATATGGCTAGTTTGAGCCTCCTTGATTTTAGCTAGCTCATCAACAATCCTCCTCTCCATGCCCCCAGTTGGTCTGCTATGCCTACCAAGCTTCCTCTTGACATCCCCATGTTCAAAGGTAATCCTAGACAAGATCCCACAAATCATGTTCATTCTTTTCATATGTGGTGTTTATCTAATTCCATCACCGAAGACTCTATTCATCTTCATATTTTCCAAGGCACCCTTACTGGACCCACTATCAAGTGTTATGTGGACCAACCCTATGCCTCCAATTCAACCTTCATGACTCTCACCAAATATTTTATGTCATACTTCCAGTTACCCCTTCGATATGACACTGGTATCGAACTCTTGACCTCTTTCCACCAAACTTCTGCAACCCACATATCTGACCATGTCCAAGAATGGTGTAGAAGGAGGAGCATGTGTAGGGCTCCTCAATTTGAAGACCATGTCTATATGGATTGATTCCTTAGATTGATTTTGGCCCCCATTGATAAAGATGTCACCTCCCACTTCCCCCAGTCTGAGGAAGAAGTGCTCCAAGTAGCTTTGAAATATGACATGATCTATCCATAGTCATGATATGTTTATTTTGTCCTTCTCAATTTACCTTGGCTTAGTGCTACTATTGCGTTGGGGGCATCTCATGTCATTGGCAGTATCATTGGCTCTATCTCACACCGTCAACCTCCATCATCTCCTCAACCTCATATGAGTTATGGCCAACCCCACGGGGGACCAGTTCCACTTACACCTATCCCCCTCCTGCCCCTTCCCATGGCAATACTTATGAAGGTTCAAGCACGTCATATGCATATCCCCATCCATATCAGTCAATGCTAGGGCCAGTTGTCACTTCACCTTATTATACCAATGTTGTCGCCAATTCTTTCTACCCATATGAACCACTTAATGCTCTATCCCCTCCAGCACTAGTGCCCTGACCTCCCATGTCACCTCCACCTCTACCTCAAAAATAACCACCTCCTCAAGTTCAACTGTATGCTTACTAGAGTGTAACAAATCCCGCTAAAACCAAGTGAAATAATGAGGGGAAGGGTAACTAGAACCATCTATCTCAAGGTAACCAAGGCAACCAATATCCACCACCTAATTCCCCTCAGGGTGACAAACCTAATCCCACAACCCAAAAGTAGGGTATGAATAAACCTTGTACTTGTTCTAGAGTATTTGGCCATTATACTTATGAGTTTCCCTTTTTACCTCATATATGCCAAGCACAGGAAGCTCAAGAAACTGCTTCTAGAGGACCTCAACCCATTACCCACCTCCTCTTTCTCTTATTTCATCACAACTGGTTGTGCTTACAAATACTTTTCTCCATCAAGGGTATGTAACTGCCCAACCCACATAGGGTAATGCAAGTCCTCCACCATCAATATATGGTTTGAATAATTACTAGATCCTCGTGATGAATTCCAACGGAGTGATCACCGAATAAGTCAACGTTTAGACTTAGTTGCACTAATATGATAAGCCCCCTTCCAAGTCAGGGATTGATCCCAACCTAAAGTTTCCACTGAGCCTATGTCATCACCAAATGGCACCTTATAGATCCCTCTACCTAAAGTCAATATCCCCTCCAAGATCCCCAAAATTCCATTACGTTGAAATGCTACTTCTTCCAAAGTCATCCATACCTATAGCATAATAGATGACTTGGCGCAGTATCCTATTTCCATGCCATCCTTGGGATTCCTCTAATGATTTTTTATTGTATTTGATGTTGACAAAGTGGAACATCTCCCCCTTCCTTCATCAGTTGCCTTTCAAATACCAGTATCCATAAAGAATGCCATGGTCCAGTGGTATATCACAGACGAATGTGCCTCCACTTGCGTGATGGGTGCTAGTGTTTGGAAGTAACTTGGATCCCCTGGCCTATCCCTATCCACTATCACTCTTTGTGACTGGGGTGATCATCCCTTCTAGCCCCTCAATTTTTATCGCAACTGTCCCATTACTGTTTTCGGTAATATTGTTGATTGATATTGAAGTCATTGATTCCCGATTAAATAATAAGATTTTGTGAGGTCGTAGTTACACTTATGAAATATCTATTTTCGTATCCACTCTCTTTCATAAGACGTGCTTTCCTCACAATGAAAATATCATCACTATTGATCATTTGACTTAGTATAACCCTCAATATTAGACATCTCCTCATACAACTATATCATCAATGACTAGAAATAAGACTACCACTTCCTTTACCGATGTGTCTCCTTGAGTCTATAAATATTTCACGTTGCTTAGGGCTTATTATGGCCCACCCCCTATTCATTTTGAGCTTATATCATCCATTGTTTGCATGCTTCAAGCATCACAAGCCACCCACAAGCGGTCTCATATGCCTTTACAACAACCAACCCCTCTGAAACCTCCTACTCCTAACTCAACCTAGCCTCCATGTATAATTCCTCCAGGCACATTTCGTTTTTTTGGTATCTCTCTCGGTCCTTTTCAGCCCAAAATTATTCCCCTAGGTCTTAACCATCCGAGAGAAGTTCCCCAAGGTCATTACCCTTCTGGTCAGGAACCTTTCTTATTCCTACCATCAAGAATATTTTCTAGCCCCATTAGGTCTACGTTACATGTAGGTTTTAACCCCGTATAGAAATTACCTGCATACGAAATCTAAATCACAGAAAAATAAACAATGCGAGAGCATAACACATAAAACACATATACACAGAGATTTCCCACTGGATCCCAAAACCGGGACTACTAGCTTGATTTTTTTATTATGTTCCTTTCAATGTTACAATACATATTTATACATGCTGAAGCATCCAATACCATGGACCGAAAAACATCACGTCCAAAACCATGGACCGAAAACCATAGGTAGGTTCGTCTAACCTAATATAGGGTCGAAAAAAATTTCCCGGGGCGCTGCCCCGGACCCCGTAAAGTGGGGCTACCCACTCCCTCAAACCCTCCCAGACCGAGGGCGCTTCCGGCCCCCTTGTGACCCCCCTATTGCACAATGAAGGGAGGGCTTTTCTCCCCCTCTAACCCCCCGGTTCACTACATAGGTTAGTCATGGAAAGAATATAACACAACCCAACAATCTGCCACTTGTTGTTTTCTTTCCACAGGGGGCCACAGGAGAGCTTAGTCATTTTTCCAGCCCTGAAACACCCATTGTTTCTCTACACCAGGAGAACTTCTCAGAGCTCATATATTTTTTCATTGCATCTGCAGTATTATTCAAAGTGTCCACCTTTACCAACAACACCTTTTTGTCTTCTATCATATCCCTCAGAAAGTGATACTGAACATTAATGTGCTTTGTCTTTGCATGATAGGCAGGGTTCTTTGCCAAGAAAATTACACTTTAGCTGTCACAGTCTATCCTTATAGCTCCTTGTACTAACTCCATACTTGAAGACAATCTCTGCAACCAAACTTCTTCCTTACTTGCATGAGTGGCTGCCATGTATTCTGCCTCTGTAGTTGATAGTGCCACTACAGATTGTTTCTTACTCATCCAACTGACTGCACTCCAAATAGGTTAAACACATACCCACTTGTAGATCTTCTCTGATCCAAATCTCCAGCCGAGTCTACATCAACAAAGCCACAAATATCCAACACTCTGTCTGATCCTGGTCTTCCTTGGTAGCACAAACCATAATCACTAGTGCCACGCAAATACCTGAAAACCTGTTTCACTGCTGTCTAGTGCTCCTTCCCTGGTTTTGACATAAACCTGCTCAATACTGCCACTACATGTGCAATGTTTGGTCTAGTACAGACCATTGCATACATCAAGCTACCGACTGCACTTGCATACGGAACACGGGACATGTCCTCTTCCTCTTCTTGTGTCTTGGGACACTGTTCAGCAAATCACCTCACACCTATAAGAATAGGAACCTTCACCTATTTACTATCCTGCATATTAAACCTCTGCAGTATTGTCTCGACATACTTCCTCTGGTTTAACCGAAGCTTCCTCTTTGCCCGATCTCTTTTAATTTCCATGCCCAAAATATAGTTTGCAGCATCGAGATCTTTCATGTCAAATTTGGAGGACAATTGGGTCTTTAAATCCGGGATAATTTCTTTGTCATTTCCAACCAGCAACATATCATCCACATAAAAGACCAGATAAGTAACACGGTCACCAATTAATTTAAAATACACACAGTGATCTGCTTTACTTCTGGTGAAGCCAAGTCCCCGTATAAATGTATCAAATTTCTGATACCACATCCTTGGTGACTGTTTTAACCCATACAAAGACTTCTTTAACTTGGATAACAATTATTTCTTACCCTTCACCACAAAGCCTTTAGGTTGCTTCATGTAGATTTCCTCTTCCAAATCCCGTGAAGAAATGTTGTTTCACATCCTCTGTTCTACCTCAAATCAAAGCAGCACAACAGTAAAAGTATCAATAGAAGTTACCTTGGAACAGGAGAAAAAATATCACCAATCATTCCCGGCACCTGGGAATAACCTTTTGCTACCAACCGAGCTTTGTATTTCTCCACCTTCCCTTCTGCATTTGTCTTCTTCTTAAACACCCATTTGCTGCCAATGGGTTTCCTTCCAACCGACAACTCCATCAGATCCCAAACCTCATTTTTGTGCAAAGATGCCATTTCATCAACCATGGCCTCTTTCCAGAGTTTTCCATTCTCTAAATCCACTGCTTCTTTCACAGTTCTGGGATCATCATCAGTGACAGACAAAGCAAAATTTGAGCAAAAAGCAGATGGACTATACCTTTCTGGCTTCCTTCTTTCTCGAACTAATCTTCTCACATCCGGAGTTTGTGGCTCTTCGTCTTCTGGTTCCTCCTTTGCTACAGAGTCTTATTCTTCCTCCTTTAGTTTAAACTTTATCTTCACAGGTTCCTTTGGTTGGAATTCATGTTTAATAACATCTTTCACCTCTCTGAACACCACATCTCGACTGTACACAACTTTCCGTGTGACTAGGTTCCAAAGCTTATAACCCTTTAAACCATCCTTATACCCAATAAAGATGCACTTTTTAGATTTACTATCTAACTTGGTTTGTTTCTCCTTTGGAACATGTACATATGCATCACATCCAGATACCCTCAGATGTGAAAGAGAGGGTTTCTTACCAGTCCATACTTCTTGTGGAGTCTTATCCTCCAACACTGATGAAGGTGACCTGTTGACCAAGTAACATGCAGTATCAACCGCCTCTACCCAGAATTCTTATCCTAACCCTGCACCACTGAGCATGCTTCTTGCCATTTCCATCAACGTCTTGTTCATTCTTTCTGCGACTCCATTTTGTTGAGGTGTATATAGAGTAGTCTTCTACCGTGTTATACCACACTTCTTACAGAATTCTTCAAATTCCTTGCTGCAAAATTCTCCACCATTATCTGTCCTCAACACCTTTATCTTCTTCTCTGTCTGATTTTCCACCAGAGCCTTAAATTCTTTAAACCTATCAAAGACTTCAGATTTCTTCTTAAAGAAATATATCCATGTATTCCTTGAGAAGTCATCTATAAATGATACATAGAACATAGACTTACCTAGTGATGGAACCTTCACAGGTCCAAACACATCACTGTGCACAAGCTCTAATATCTATTTTGTCCTCTTACCACTAGAGGGGAAACTCACCCGATTCTGCTTCCCATATACATCATTTTCACAGAAATCAAAATCCAGAGAGCTATTACTCATACCTTCTACCATACCTTTGCCATGAAGTATTCGAATGCCCTTCTCTCCAATATGTCCAAGCCTTTGATGCCACAACATGGTCTTCTCTCCAAAGACCACTAGATTTTCTGCTCCATTTTCAGGAACCCTAGAACTATTGCACCCGTCAACAACAATGCTACCTTGCATCTTGTACAGAGTTCCAATCCGAACTCCCCGCATCAATACCAGTGCACCTCGAACCATCTTGCAGGTATCCTTCTCGAACACTGTCTTTACACCTGCATCATCCAACTTGCTTATAGAAATCAGATTGCTGACCAATGCAGGAATATGCAGAACACCCAGAAGGGTTCTAACCCTTCCACCTTGCAATTTTAACTTTACTTTTCCACGACCAATGATTCTAGCCTTCCTATCATCTCCTAAAAAGACATCACCACCATCGTATTTCTCATACTCGCAGAACCACTCTCTATGGGGAATAAAGTGAAAGGATGCACCTGAGTCAATTAACCATGCCTCATGATCTACATGTGTACTTGAAGAAGCCAAGTACACATCACCACCTTCATCTAAGGTGGTTTTCAACTCTGCAGAAGGAGCATCATCAGATCCCTTTCCTTTATCAGGAGTTTTAGATTTACACTCCCTTCTGAAGTGCCCTTCCTTTCCGCATTTCCAGCACACCAACTTTATAGGTTTTCCTGGAGATTTAGATCTCCCTCTAGATTTAGATCTCCCACTCGATGACTTATTTTTGTTTTTGTTCTGGGACCATCCTCGTACAGACAAGGCATCACCATTCTGATTGTAACAATGTAAACTTTGAAACTGGAACTATAAACTCAAAACGGGAACTATGGCCAAATAACCCTGAAAAAGCATCAAAAACAGTGCTAAAAATGAAAAGTGTTGATGCTGGAATAACACCTTTTTTTTCTTGGGTAAATTTTCAACATGTTTTAAAAATGGCGGTGAAAACTAATTTTTTGCGCAAAAATTATCCAAAAAACACCCTCAAAACAAAAAGTGTTGATGCTGGGAGAACACTTTTTTTTTTTTCAAAAGTAAAATTTCAGCATTTCGAAATAATGACATAAAATATTTTATCATGACCCCGAAAAACATTAAACTAAAAAAAAAAAAA